>BQNB010006917.1:35741-92055 GCA_026074375.1 Tanacetum coccineum | reverse complement strand
GCTGCCCATGCAGCTGCTGGTAGTACAGCTGAAGCACACCCTGAACCTTACTCTCCTCCGATTTCCCCTGTAAGGGAATCAACACCGAAGAGGCAGCCTGAGACAGAATGGATAGTCCCTAACCCTATCTCACCTGTTACTGACTGGAGACCATGGCCTTTTGTTCCTGCACATTCTCCCATTAGGGATCTTACTCCTGAGCCCGCTCAGACCGTTATTTTTGAGGTGCCATTAGTGTTTGGCCCTGCACCTAGACCAGTTAGGGATGTGGACCCTGCTGTCATTGAATCAATCATTTTTGGTCCACAGCCCAGACCCCATGGTTATGTTGACCCTGACTTTGTGGAACCCATTATCTTTGGTCCTCATCCTAGGCCAGACAACTATCTTGAGCCTGAGGACCTTGATAATCTCCTTTCCATGGAAGATGACACCACTCATGGTGGATTCCATGTGGAGTCACCTGTTGGGCCCGATGATGCTCCTACACCAACAGCCGATGCTGCTGGTAGGGCAGAGGACCCTGCTCTACTAACTAGTTTATCTGCAAAACTTGACAGGTGTATGGGACGTATAGACTCCTTGGAAACTGAGCTGGGAAAATCAAAGAAAATTATGGGGGGTGCTATTTTGACACTTGTCTCTAGAGTCAAGAAGTTAGAGAAAACCGTTAAAAAGATGCGGGACACACGGTTGGTGGTTGATGCCTCAACAGAGGAAGGGGATGTGGACATTCAGGATGATATTGACCTTGATGGATTATCACGTATGGCATCTGCAGCTCTAGGTCAACCTGCTGTTCCTTCTGATGATGTGGAGGAACGAGAAGAAGAGGAGGTTCCTCTAAGGCGTAAGAGGTCTGCTTATCGCCGTGCCAGGACAGAGTTTACTACTCCAGCCTTTGAGCAGTTTCGAGCTAATATTTCTGCTGGTGTCCTTCCTCACACAGCAGTCCCTGAACCTGCTGGTCTTTCTGTTGCTGCTGATAAAGGAAAGGCTCCTCTACCTGAGTTGGATATTCCTGCTGAGTTTGTTATAGAGGATGCACAAGCCAGGAAATGATTCGAAGAAGAACAGGCTAGTGAGCGGTTGGTTCTAAGGTTACGGGCTGAGGATTTGGCTCAGGAGGGCTTGCCAAATGTTTTTGAAGCACACGCAAAGGAATTGGATGATCTTATGATGCGTATGACAGAAACAGATTGGTTGAATTTGATGATGCAAGTTGGTTCAAATCCTGCATTGGCACGCGAGTTGTTGGGCGCTGATGTAACCGAGGAAAACTTTATTGAGCGCATGACTGCTGTTAAGGAACGAAAAAAGCGAGCCTTGGCAGACTTACGGTATCGAGCTCTTAAGGGTAAGCCATTGAAGAAATCTGAGGTCACACAGCTGATGCGCAACTTGGTTAAAAATCAATGGTGTGCAGCTCATAATGGTACCATCACAATGAAAGACGTCAAGGCTATGAATCAAAAACAGTTGGTTGAAGAGTACGAGTATATTTGTAGACGCCTTGAACAGTATCGATTGTTGAGTGCTCAGTACAACCTGTTTCGACCCAAGCCTGCCATTACTGAGCCTCCTTCTAAGAGACAAAGGGTTGAACGTGCTTCTTCACAGCCAGCTAGTGTTCCTGCTGCTATAACTCATACTGCTGATGACCCTGATTCTGCTGGTGGTGGTAGTTCTAATCCTGCTGGTAGTGCATTTGGTGCTCCAGTTACTGACTCTACTATCACCACTCCAGCAGCCATGGATTCTGTTAATGACTTTACTTATCACGCACTTACAGCAGGTATGGATTCGTGGTTCACGCCGTAAGATTGGGTTTCACCGCTTGCAGTTCTGTTGTGGTCCTTCACCTTTCCTTCTCATCCCATTGACAGGTGGACCGTCAAGTTCCAATGTATCTATGATCAACTACCAGTTGAGGTCTGTGTGAATTCTCACATCTAGGGATATTATTGTGTGTTTCCTTGAAGGTGATGAGGGAAGAGCAGATTAACATCCTTAGATTTAGATACATCCTTGTAATAGTATTAGTGTTGTAAGTTATTGTTTGTATAACTTTGGTGTTAGTGCTTGCCATGACGAACAAAATGGTTTTCAGCTCACATGGCTAACAGCCAAGAAAGGTCTGGCTCTCCATTGCAAAGGCTTATGGTGTGTAAATTCAAATGTTGATGGTTGCCAGGTACCAAACTACTGGGTGGTATTCATTTTCCTTGTTACTGTTGGATGAAAAATGGCTAGTCCAAGAGGGTACGGCTCTGGTAAGACTTTCTCAATCCGTTGATTGTTGACAATTTACTAAAATTTGTAGGTTATCGACTTCCAACTTTACTCTGTGTATGAAGACGTTGGTGTTCCTGAGCTCAAATTGAGTAGTCATGGTAGTGTGTTCCTGTTAAATCCGTTTGTATGGCTGTGACGGTTGCTCAAAAAACTGTTAGGGTATCCAATTCACCCTTGATTCACGTTTTGAGAAATTGGTCTGGGTTATTGTTACTCCAGGGTGTTTGTTTTCACAATATGTTTCAACTAGACCAAGAGTGAGTAGCTACTTGGTAAAGGCTTATCAAATCTACTTATGTTGCTGCAAAGACTGGAAGCTGCTGTTCTTTGATGTTGCTACCTCATTTGATTCTGCTGTTCATCGAGTTCATGCTGTTTCATTTGATGCTGCTGTTTTGGATGTTGCTTCTAGGTTTTGTGCGTGTATTGTTGTGTGGATACATTGTATCAGCTTGGTATTTTGTGATGCTGCTGGTTCGTTTGGTTTTGCTGTCTTACATCTATATTTGATGCTACTTTGTTTCTGCTGCTACTCAATCTATTGCTTCTGAGAAGATCTATCTAGAAACTTGGAATTAACGGAGTCAAAACCAAGTTTAGGGGAGGATTGTTGGGAATTATTGAAAACGACTAAGTTTCTGCTGATGGCATTAAGTGGTTTCTGCTGACAGTTCAAGTAGTGTTTCTGCTGGTTATATTATAGAGTTTATGCTGGAAGACTTAGAAGCCGTTCCTGCTGATTATGTTCCTGCTGGTCATGTTCTCATTTCTGCTGACAGATATAGAATCTGCTGATCTTATTTATAGACGTGATTATTGTATGCAGGAATTATAGTTATATTCTAGAGTTATCTCATGAAGATAGGAATGAGATATATGAAGATAGGAATGAGATATATTAGGAAGAGATTGATGTATATCTCTTACGCGTTTTTAGTTATCTTGTTTAGCAATTTAGGGTTTCCTCTCTATAAAAGAAACCTTTAGCATTAGGGTTTTGTACTGATTAGGCATTACACAAACAGTTTATTATCAATAGAGAGATCCATAGAGGATCATTGTTTATATTTGTTCTTCTTTATACTGCATTGTTTAGTTTCCGCCTAAACAATTGTTAGAGTCTCTCACGTATATACTTGTGATTACATAAGTACTATACAACCACAAAGGCTAGAAGATCTATCTAGTTCTAGATCCTATCAACCTCCATCAGAGGACGCCTTTTTCTGAGCTTTTACAAATTTTATTTCCTTAGTTTCACTAGATGATGCTTCAAATGAATTAAACCCTAAACCTAACTTATCACCGAAGGGTTTTTGATTACTTAACATTTCATTTAAGCAATGTGTGCTCTTTTCAAACTTGGTTAGTTTAAGAGCTTCCTTTTTAAGTTTTTCATTCTCAATTTTAAGTGATTGACATTTTGTGCATTCGAGATCAACTCCTTTTTTTTCGAGTGTGGACAATTTATCTTTTAATTTTCTAAGTTCATTTTCTAGGCTATTTCTAGCAGCTTTTAATATTTTGTTTTTTGCTGTTGTATCTTTAAAATGATCATTTTTGCATAATTTAATATATTCATTATCTAAAATACTATATCATCATTTGATGAGTTTTCATCACTACAGTAAGAGAGATTTGGGATTATACTTACTTGATGCTTGAGATTCGAGTCATGTTTGTCTTTGACTTCTTATCATATTCTTCACCGCTATGCTCAAGAACTCTGACGAAAGCTCTTTGGGTATTGTCTTTGCGGTGGGTTTGGACATTCTCAATAAAGTCGATTTGGATCACGCATCTAAAGCATTTTCTACATTTACCATTCTTGTCATCACGGCTTCTTTGGAACGTCTTTTTTTCGTTTCGAGGTTGTCTCACAAATCTACCTCTTATCTTAAGGACGTCTGAAGTCTCTAACTGTCATGGCGTTACTCTTGTCTTTATTCCGAACAGTCGAACACTCTTCATCATCTAGATTCTTTCTTAGCCTTTAAAGTAAGAGATTTCCTTTCTCCTTTTGCTTTGACTATTTCGGAATCTTTCTTGATGATCATTCCGTGAAATTTGAGGTTCCCGATAAGTTCATCAAGAGACAGTGATGTTAAGTCTTTTGACTCTTCAATCACCGTGACCTTTGCTCTCCATTTAGGATGTAGAGCCCTAAGAAACTTCCTAACATAGTTCTTGCTAGAGTAACCTCATTCATGAGCGTTTAGGAATAGTAATGTAGTATTTAATCTATCAAACGCCAATTAAATAAGATTCGTCTTTAGGAAATGAGAAATGTTCATATTGTTGATACCAATAGGTCAATTTGGTTATCTTGACTTGGGTTATTACCTTGAAAATTTTGGGGGGGTGATAACGAAGGTTTTCCAAATTTCTTTTGTCGTATTACACATAAAAATTATTTCATATTCTTTTCTTGGCAAAGCATTGTAAATTACTATTTTAGCTTCATTATTTTTTGCAAGCTTCTTTTTAAGATCATCACTTTGTTTTTCAAAAGGGATAACCTCATCTAATTTGGTTTCCGTATTTTGTTGAATAGGTTGAAAATCACCATTAGTAATAACTTGCTAGAGATCAAGATCTTTTGATATAACATATGTCTCGAATCTTTTTTTCCAATAAATAAAACTGTCACTTTCAAAATGTGGTGGTCTTTGCATGGATTGTCTTCTGTTATTTGTTCGGATCCATAAACGATCCATGCTTTAAAATACATTTATATTTTAAACAATCGTTGAGGAACTGCCTATGTACAATTATGGAAACTAGAAGGGGGAGTTGAATAGTTTACAGGTTCGTTTTATGTTTTAAATGTTTGCTTTCAAAATACTTAGATTCGAGTTGTATGTTCTACCAATCAACAACATGAATCAACAATGTAAATATCTAAACTAATACTAAATAACAATACAGCAATAGTATCAATAATATTAGTGATTGAGTTATGAGAGTAAGGTATTACAATCTAAACTAAGAGACACCAGTAGATTTTATAGTGGTTACATCGACTACGAATGATCCTTTTTCGCCCCATACTACCAACTTCCTACGAGTATCTACGTGTGATTTCAGACTAAATTGTCCAAAACTCAAGTTCACTGGTGACAGCGCGATAGAAACGTTATTCGATCACGCAGCCTTACGTTATTCATTCCGACACTCAGCTACTCCCCCTAAATGTCGATAACGCTAATACTTAGCTTGAACTCCGAGTACACTCTTCACTAATAAATACTATACATCACAAGATCTTACAATATCGGATTTCACACACATTCGATCGACACAAGTTGGACACAAGGTTAATTACAAATAGAGATGTAATACTTAGAAGACAGAGATGAGAGATCACTAATAACAATTCGTTTCTTGACGAATACGAATGTTTATCTCTTGCACTTGATAGAGAGGAGAGATTGGAAGAAGAGATTAGATCACTTGAAACAAGATCAAACAATGTTAGTGATCAAGAGATTTAGTAAGAGAAAGAAGGTTTTTAAAGAGAGAAAAGATAGACGACTGAAAAATTCGATGCAAAGACGGTATATTTTTCTGCTCGAAATAGTGCAGGTTTTATTAGACAGGATTTCCAACGGCTAGCTGGACGCGGGTCCCGGCTAGGTCCTGTTATATTTGGAGCAGACAAACTTTAAGGGGGCCGCCACTATGACTCCCGATCCTGTTTTTGTATTTTTGCTGGGGAAGTATTGTAATTGGTTATGGAAGCCTTCTATTTTGGAGGGAAAATTTAATTTCAAATTTAAGTTTTAAATAAAAATATTCTTTTAATTAGAAAATATTTTGTATATTTATTTTTGTAAAAATATGATGGTTAAGAAAAAATATTATCTGATTCACTAATCATGCTTAATGATTTGTTTTTCCATACCTTAAGTGATTACTATCTTAGAAATAGAATTTTACGAATGATAATTTTATAAACGTTATTTTTATCGTAGGCGTTCTTAACATTTGTTTATTATTAAACATTGGAGAGGTCAAAAAATATTAAATAACTTATTTTGACATTATTTGTATTAAAAACCCTCCCCTCATATATATCATCCCTTA
Source organism: Tanacetum coccineum (assembly GCA_026074375.1). Classification (NCBI taxonomy): domain Eukaryota; kingdom Viridiplantae; phylum Streptophyta; class Magnoliopsida; order Asterales; family Asteraceae; genus Tanacetum; species Tanacetum coccineum. The sequence continues at coordinate 85,674 of BQNB010006917.1, read as the reverse complement.
AACAGATTTTTAATCATCAATAGCGCACCTCGGGGGACAAACTCCCAAACGTCCCCCATTCATCCCTCCATTCATCCTTGGATGAGCATCTTAAATCATCACGTTGTACATCTTTCGGTTTGATACTAATTTTTTCTATGAATCTTATGTTTACCTTTGATTAGTTTTAACATTTATGTGAGATTATGGGCTAACACCCTTGGTATTAGCCATTTTATGAATACAATGTTGAATTAGTTTAAATGTTTGCTCTTTGATTCTCATTTGTTTATGATTTCTTGGTTACTTTATTATGTTTATCGCTCAAATAATATACTCGTTTATATGCTTATTTCTATTAGGTTTATTGCTAGATTATATTGTTTTATAGGGATTATTGACTCCCTCTATTACTTTATAATCCTTATCGGAAAAGGTGTAGGGTTGGCAACGAATTACGTAGAATGCTGGCTAGGGACCATACTAGGTTAAACTGAAAAGTAACAGGGCATTTAAGTAGGGGCCTAACTCTTTCCAAGTGTTTGGTGGTGACTTCTTTACTCGTTCCTTCAGCTTTGATAGTGAGATTATGGGCTAACACCTTGGTGTAGCCGTTTTTTAAATACAATGTTGAATTTGTTTCAATGTTTGGTTTTTGATTCTCGTTTGTTTATGATTTTTTGGTTTGTTTTATAATGTTTATCGCTCAAATAATATACTTGTTTATATGCTTATTGCTATTAGGTTTATTGCTAGATAATATTGTTTTGGTGATTGCGCCCTCTTTACTTGTATTTATCCTTTCGAATTTGTTTTAGGTCGGGACAACGTATTTACACGAATGCTTGTCGATTTCCCTATAGATTAGCGTAGGCTAAAACCCTTGGTTAACTGAAAGTAACCCGGGCATATAAGTCAGACCCAACTATTCCAGAGTTGGGGGGTGACTTCTTACTCGTTCCTTCAAACGCAAACACCCTCTTTTGCCAAGCTCCTGCTACCGTGTCCCTAGACACACCTCTAACTCCTATTGTCTCTTGGCGAGACTCTTCCCAAACTCGAATTTCTCATCAAACCACAATACCACTTGCACTACCCACATTCCATGTCACCTTCTTCTACACACCTCGAATCGGACTCGCTTGACACCACTTGTCAGGATTTGTCGTCGACAAGAGTCTTTCATTGGCATGGCACTTTGTTTGACTAATTGATCCTTGCTTAGCACTCAACGATCTAGACAAACTAAAGACAGCTTTAAGAAGGAGAGGAGCTAAGTGAACATGAGAAATGGAAGAATACTTTGTATTGATTAGAGATGATTTACAGATTAAGCTTACAAAGTGAATTGAAGATATTGATTTTCACAAATGTAGAATACTCCATTTTATACTTACAATCCAGGTTTATATTTACAACTTAAGAAGGCTTCATATTCTCCATCCTTTGCATGGGTGGAAGATATAGGGTTCAAGGGCTTCCATGATCTTCCAAGGGCTTCAAAGACCATCTTGCCACTGTTCCCATAGATAGAATTCTTCTTATGTTCTTCTAGTCAAGGGTGTAAAAACATCCAGAATCCGGACTAACTCCGTGAACGACCTCATAAACCGTGCGGGTCTTGCACTTATAGTTTTTGCGTTGTATAATTGTTGAGATTTGAAAAACAGATGTCAAACCCGCCATTGTGTTTTACCCTTTTTGGAAAATACGCCCTTTCGTTTGCATTTGGTACCTGCTGGTCTATCGATGGTTGGAGTTTTGCTCATAGAATGAAGGCAGATTTGGATGTTTATGGAAATATTTGCGGTCAATTTTTGTGTTTTATGTTATTCGCATAATATAGTCGTGACTGGTAAGGTAGTTATTTTTTTTTCTTTCTATTTCTTTGGTTAGTCCATTAAGTTTGGTTTGTCTTTCTATATGTTGGAAATTAGTTTGTAGCACTTAGTTGCTTGTGAGTGTCCGATTTTTGGTCTAGTGTTAAGGGTACTTCTCCATTATCCTATTGTACTACAACGATTTTGTGTATATTATTTATCGGGGAAAACCTTTTCGCAAAAAAAAATGTCGATGTGTCTTTCCTTGTTTGGTCGTTGACAATGTAACAAGAAAGTCGCTTGATAATCAACGACAATATACCTAATTCCGTCGAAGCGAACATAATGATCGGAGAATTCATTGTTGCCGATTCTTTTTTATTTTTGTTTTTGAAAGGTAACACAACCGCTAGAAACCGCACAATTTGTAGCAAGTTGTACCTATGTAGTTGCGTCGGGATTCAATTTCTTGTTTTCCTTCTTTTTAGAATTTCGGTCCTGCGGGCCCATGACTCTGGAGTTGAAAATGTAAATACACAAACGTTAAGCTTTTGTGCATCTGCTTACCCAAGCATATAACATATAAGGAGTAATCAGATTTGTAGAAAGTAAACTTAGGTTCCTCAATTTTCTTAGGTTATCTACGATATTGGCTCATACTTTACTCGCACTTTTATCTAGGTTCCAAAGTGGTCATAACTTTACTTCACATTTGGGAAAACTATAAGGCATATCCAAAATGTAAAATTTCACTAATTAAATATCACTTCAATTATGCCAAGCAGAAAATACCAACCAAAAGTGGATCTAGAAAAGAATAAAAAAGAAAACAGAAATTAAACCCATCAGGCCCACGACCCAAAAGACAGTCCCGGTCGGGTCCAACAATGTATAATTGCCGGTCCAACCAATGTATTAATGCGGTAAGGTTTTGTGAGAATACCCCCTTTATATAGTGTTGCATCTTCTTAACGGTTTTTTTTTTAACCGGTCCAAAAAAAACCGGAACCGTTTTTAAAAAAAACCGGAACCGGTTTTAAAAAAAACCGGAACCGGTTTTTAAAAAAACCGGTTTTTTTTAACCGTACCGGTTAAAAAAAATCGAACCGGTTAGACCGGTTTTCGGGTTTTTTACGATACCGGTTTTTTACCGGTTTTAAAACCGGGTTTTTAAAAAAACCGGTTAAACCCGGGTTTTTAAAAAAACCGGTTAAATCCGGGTTTTTTTTTTTGTTTTTTTTTATATAACCGTTAATAGTTTTTTAAAAAAAACCCGGTTTTAACGGTTATTTAAAAAATAAACCGGTACATGATAGTTTTAAAATTAAATAAATTTTTTCGTACGCTCATTCAATGTTTTTATCAAACAAGTTAAACAATATTCTCGTTAAACAATATTTTAACGAGAAGTATTCGTTATTCGTTAAAAACCCGTACGCTCATTCAACGTTTTTATAAATATTCTTTATGTTTTTATTCATATTCGTTAAAACAAGTTAAACATATTTTCCATATGAGCGTACGGAATTGGAGCGTAAAAACAAGTTAAACATATTTTCCATATGTTTTTATTCATATTCGTTAAAACAAGTTAAACATATTTTCCATATTTTCCATATGAGCGTAAAAACATATTCGTTGAATGAGCGTACGGAATTGGAAAATGTTTTATGTTTTTATCAAACAAGTTAAACAATATTCTGTATAAACAATTAAAAAAAATGTTTAACGAATATTTTATGTTTTATGTTCGGAATCGGTTTCGAGGTATAAATGACCCGTACGCTCATTCTAGGTATAAATATTCATAAAAACGAGAAGTTTCGAGAACAATTATATTTTTTCGGTTTTTAACCGGTGTATTGTTTAATTAAATGTTTGATAATTAACAAGTTTATTAAATAAATGTTCGAAGTTTTAAATTCCGAAAAAAACCGAACCGGTATAAAAACCGATTCCGAACATTTATAACCGAAAAAAACCGAACCGGTAAAAAACCGATTCCGAAAATTTATAACCGAAAAAAACCGATTCCGAACATTTATAACCGAAAAAAACCGATTTCGGAAAAACCGAAAAAACCGAAACCGGTTATTAGAAAAACCGGTTTTTTTTAAACCGGTTTTCTAATAACCGGAAACCGGTTTTAACCGATTTTTTTGCACCACTTACCTATATATATTAACATTAACATGTGATGTTTTTGTGAAACTAATTAACCTAGTACGTAAAAAAATAGAAGAAAGAAAAGCACGAGCGGCTGGCTATGAATATGATGATGAATCGCACAAAATCAGCAGTCCTCAAATTCAGATTCTTCAAAGGTGGTATTTGTATCAGTAGCAGGTCTTTTTTTTCAGGTTTAGCTTCCCCAATTCACCCCAAATGTTCTTCAAATGTTGTTGATCGTCCGGACCCTAAAAAAAAAAATATTGTTGATCCTTCATTTTTAAAATTTTACGGGAAGATCCTCTGCCTTGAAATGCTTGAAAAAATGACACGGGAAGATCCTCTGCCTTGTGTTGATGATTTTACTCACATTTTGGAGGTTGTTACCCCACTCCTTGTTAATCAAAACGTTTTTTACAAAAAAAGTTGTGCTTCTTTTATTGCTAGTTACTTGGTTGGACTCGTCTTTGAAGATAGGAGTCATGAGGCATACATGTTTTTAAACAAGCTCATCAAACATAAAGTTTGTCAACCAGCTACACTCATGTACAATACAGTTATTATAGCCCTATGCGATAACCCTGACAAAACCATGATGGATGATGCTCTCAAACTCTACCAAGAAATGGTTTCTCTACCAGACGTCGTCACTTACAACTCTTTGGTTTCTGGCCTTTGTAAGATACGCCGTTGGGCCAAAGCCTATTTCCTCCTTAAAGAATTGCTTGATAAGGACATCTCTCCAGATGTTGAAACCTTTAATATATTAATCAATACAATTTGCTGCCAAGGCAGGCTCCAAGTAGCCGCCCATGTTATTTACATGATGCATCAAAGAGGTATTTCTCCAAACATTGCAACATACAATTCACTTATATATGCTCACTGTGTAAATGGCGAAATGGACAAAGCACGGTCGCTTGTTAATCATATGGTGTCAAATCATCATCTCGCCCCTGATACTGCTACTTATACCAGTTTGTTTTATTGGATACTGCATTGATTATGATTTAAGAGGGCGAGTGCCAATGACTACTGCAAGGATTGTATAATAAGATGGACGACGCCATGCTTATTTATCATGAAATGAATGAAAAAGGTTTTAAGCCCAACTGCGTCACTTACAATCGCATGATACAGAGCTGCTTCTCGGCTGAACGTTTTGAAGATGCGCACAAACTTCTTGATGACGTGCTCGCACAAGGTCAAACGCTGTATACTAACACTTATTGTGATATTTTTTACAATGATCTTGTAGAAAATAATACTTGCAGTAGGCCATCTTCCTTGTATCGATTTACTGGTGAAGATAGCAAGGTAAATTAAGAGATTGTCTGTCTTAGAAAGTACTTTTGGATGGGGCTCATTCGGACTGTGGGAACATGATTTTGCAAGGGAACTTTTCGAGGGCCTAAGTGCCAGAGGTTTAAAACCTACACCCGGCATATATACCTCGATGATTTGTGGTTTTTGTCAGGAAGGTCTTATAAATGATGCAAAACAGTTTCTTGAAATGGAAGAGAGTCATTGCTGGCCTACCACTGATACTTACAATTACCTTCTTCGTGCATATCTGAAGAACAAGTGCTATGATGATGGTAAAGGTGTTCTATACAAGAAATGAAGAGCAAAAGCATTGTTCTTAATAAGTCGACGTTTAATCCAATGCTAGCGTGCTTTTTGTCAGTAAGCAGCGGATACTGGATGTCACTTTGTCAAATTTGATTAAGAAGCTTGCATGATAGGAAGAGATGGACTTCCTTTGATTTTCTGACTATAAAGCAGTCTCTTTATGCTTCCTGGTCGGCTTTATCTGCTGCCACGAGTTTCATATGCACTCCGTTGATGTCATAACTTGATCATTTGTATACTTTTTAGAACTTCGCAATGTGTTAGGTTTTATGAACTAGTCTTTTTTTAGATTTGTTTCAGATCTTTGTTGTGCTCTCGAGGCAGAAGAGTCTAGAGCATTATAAGCCAGGAGGTGAGAATGATATAGTACAATATAATACTCAAGACAAAAGAAACAAATCTAGCCATCCATTTTTCATCAATAAAAAAACAATTTAAAAAAAAACTCCACTTTCACCTTTTTTTTAAATGAAATATCTTGCAAACGGTAAATCGTTTTTTTTCAAACGGACTAAAAATTTACTCATCGCGACTGAGAATTAGTATCATCTTTCTATAGAGGGGCACTTTTATATACTATCGACGAATTTTTTTTTGAATTTTTTTTTCAGTCGCGTCTGAAAAAATCACATGTGATTTGTAGCACAATCTCATGATTTCATAAAATATGTTTGTGATTTTTCAGACTTAACTAAAAAAATGATTTCATATACTTTTGGACTTTTTAGTGTTTAACATTTCCGCAAAAAAAAAATTAACACGTGATTTGTAAAATAATTGTGATTTATTGTTTTTAAAAATCACTTCTATTTTATAAATTGGCATTGTGATTTCACAAGTACACTTATGATTTTTAAATTAATAAATCACAGTTGTGATTTCATAAATCATTAATCGAATGTGAATTTACAAAATTTAGTTTGATTTTTAATGTAAAAAATCAACACGTGATTTTATCGAATAACGTAGTCGTGATTTTTTCGGGCGAAAGAAAATTTAAAAAATATTTATTTCTCTTCGCGATTGTATAATTAAATTTACGTAACGAAAAAAAAATACACCATTCGCGAACGTGTTATTTTATTACACTTTCTATAGGGGAACTTCTATATATTTTCGACAAATTTTTTTTCTGAATTTTTTTCAGTCACGTCTGAAAAAATCACATGTGATTTGTATCACAATCACATGTGATTTCGTAAAATCACATGTGATTTTTTCAGACGTGACTGAAAAAAAATAATTGAAAAAAAAGTTCGTCGAAAGTATATAGAAGTGCCCCTCTATAGAAAGATGATTTAATTCTCGTCGCGATGGTATGTTTCGTTTTACGTAACGATTAACGGTTTGTGAGATATTTAATTTTAAAAAATAGGATGAAAGTGGGTTTTTTAATTAAATTAAAATATGAATTAATCTAAACCATTAGATGGAAATAAAATAGATGGTTGAGATGAAGTGGATTGTTCTTTAATTAAATAGTGTTCTACATAGAACTTTTCTCTATAAGCCAGATGAAAGGGCATAAAGCAGAATGAGTTGAACCCAAGATTTAATTTTGATACCAACCCAATAGAAAGAAAGGCTTCCTGAGCATTTTGCTTGTGCTTAAATGCAGGTATGCCCCCACTTTATCTAGCTGGCTATGGACTTATTTAATCTGGAAAAGCTGATAAGCTTATGGCTTATCCAAACTAAGATAAGTTCATAAGCTGGCTATGTAGCTAAATCCAAACACCCCCTTTAAGTGTTAAAGTTTTTGTTAAATTTGCATAACATGCAAGACATTACTTGTGTGTCATTAAAAGGAAGGTATCTTTGAAATACTAAAACCTATCATACGAGTGCTGCATCAAATAATCATTATAGGGTTATTATCATACTTTTATGCATTCTGTAACTATTAAGAAATATGCACTAATATATAATGAAACAGTTTAGGAGGTCACATGATTAAGCATTAAAAAAAGCTTTTGGGAAATGTTTAACCTGTTACAGCTGTTAGAACCACCCGAGATAAAACACAACCCTATCACCTCGTTTTTTACATTTGATGTATCCGATTTGGCTAGGGATTGTCTATTTTTTGGCTAGTGATGTATCGGTTACTCAAAATTTCTACGGGTTCGGACATTATGGAAATGGGTATGCCGCGTTTGGTTGTTTATTTTAGCTTTTTGAATTATTATATGCTTTATACGCTCTTGTGTTTCCAAAGCTTGCTTTTATATGTTTGTTAGGGTTTTGTACGTTTCGTTTGACAGCTGTTTTAGGAGGTCAGTTGTTTATATGAACTATACGCCCCTGAGTTTCTGAGCTTGGACGTTGTAGAATATCCCCGAAGTATTTTTATTACATTAACCGTTTACATATATTGACAGAGTCTTTGACCATCCCTAACGGAAGGAATAAATTCTGTGTGTTTGTGTAATTAGTGGCACATGATTGTTACAAAAAGGTTTCTTTGGAGATACTTTTAGCACTTTAAAGTTGGCGAACCCTATATATAAACAAAGTTCTTTAATTCTCACCTTAAGATTCCTCATATAGACTTTTTTTCTTTCTTTGGTATTTGTTTGTACATCTTGCAAAAATGTTATGCTAACTGTTTTCTTGCACTGTGGCTGTGGTTTTCTTGCTATTGGAATTGCAATTCTGACTATATGAGACTAGTCTAAAAGAGGGAAACTGAATGTTAATGAAAGCGGAACCATATCAAACCACAATGCATGTGCCCGGTAAAAAGAGAATTCATAAAATGCAAAAACCGGTATATTATATTTTGACCATTTATGAAATTAATTCTTCTTATATGTTTATTTTAAGAGGAAGGTTATATTGGAAACCCTCTTTTTCTTGAATACTGAGAGACAAATCCCAACCATCTATCTAAAAAAAAGGAGGGTGGAGATTAAAACAGATTTTTCTATTTAAAAAAATAAAATAAATAACAATAAAGGGCGGAAGTGTAATTTGGAAGTGTCATTGGTATCATTTTACCTAAGCTACCTAACCACCTAACTTCCAAACGCAACCCCGTCTTTTTCAAACAAAATCGTTTCATTTCAAAAACACACACACTAAAAACACACTAACAAAAACAGTTACAAAACCATCAAAAACACACACAAAACCCTAGATCTAAGCAAAAATCATAAAAATCTAACCGAAGATCATCTAATAATGGAAGGTAATAACGACGCTGAGTTTTTCGGGTAAAAAACAAATCAATCCAAAGGCACAAAAACATCGATGTCAGGGTTTAAACGAACAAAAATCATATATTCTTACTTTCATTTTATGATTTAATAATGATGCATGGTGTTAATAGAGTATTTGATGAATATATTGTGATTGTAACCGATACTATTGTATTTTATATGAATAAAACTGTGATTCTAAGTTAGATTATGATTGTTTATAGATATTTTCATGATTTGATTATGATAAAGCAAGAAATTCAGTTATAGTTAGAGCATGATGATGATACTAGGGTTTTAATGAACCAAAAATGTGATTAAAAAGGATTTGTACATAACATTGAAATTTTAGAAGCGAAATGATGCACTATAAACTAATTTCAGTAACATAATGATAGTGTAAGATAACGGCTAAGCCTTTGGCAAAGCTGAAGTTATGCATGCGGCATAGCCGAAAGCTTTGCCTTCGGCAAAGCCACGGGCTAGGCCTTCGGCACAGCCGAAGGCTGTGCCCTTCGGCAAAGCTTTCAAAATACAAAACTGAATATCGGAAGGTTTAGTGTATGATAAATCATATATGATAAATTGCATAAAACAACTATATCATACATGATATAAGTTGTATCATATATGATTTTTGTTCTGAAAATCATATATGATAAATTGAATTAAAAAAATACTAATTTTGCAAGTTCCGTACTAAGCCTTAAACTTTTTCTTCGAAAAAGCAAAATGCTTAGCCGTGGGCTATGCCTCCGACAAAGCCACAGTATATGCCTTCGGCAAAGCCGCAGACTATGCCTTTGGCAAAGGCAAAGGCATCGGCCTTCACTTTGTTAAAACTAAAAATAAGTCATATATATTGTTGAAAAATGTTGGTCCTACTGTTGAAAAAAGAGATGAAAAAGAAAGGCAAAAACCAAAACAGCGAAATCTTGCAATGCCATCCATAGGTAAGTTTTTTTAATATAAGATGGGATATAAGATACAACAAATACTATCATAGATGATAATATAAAAATAAAAACATTTAAATTGCAGAGGAAGTCAACTTAAAAAGTGAAATAAGTACCTAAAGAAGAAAATGACGAAGATGAAGCTAAAGATAAGCAGGATGAAGAAGTTCACTGCTAATGCTAAAGAAGAGCCGCTGATAAAATTCTAGTGAAGAAGAAGACGATCTCTATAAGGTATATTTGTTTTGTTTGATATAAACTTCGCACCCTGCTATTTATTTATATGTTTATGTTTTTTAATATATGTTTTATATAAATTGTAGATGAAGAGGATTTCTGAAAGATAACGTTTGATGATAATCAGTTTTTACAAAATACAAACATGCGTTTCTGATCACATCACTTAAATCAAAGTAAAAAGCAGCTGAAAAGGTACACTTATTGTCTAGTTGGAATCACTATGATGAATCATGTAAAGCCCACCTATTTGTAAAATGTAGCATGTAAAAACACTAATCTGTAACGATAATATTTTGTTTTTTTAAATCATATATGATAATATATACACTGATATAAAATTTTGATGCAACAGTTTTTGAGGACAACAAAAGTATGCGAAGTTTAACAAAAAACAAAACACCAAATAAGAGGAAGATTGAGAGGTTGGAGTCCTTGATGAACAACCTAAAAGAAAAAAAGCCAACAAGTAAAAAATGATGAAGTGCTCGAAGAATCTATCAGAAAATCTAGAAGGGCAACAAAATAATTATACAAGAATCAGATGGCGAAGATATCAAACACGGCTACGTGAAAGAGGAAAACGATGATGATGCTGAGATACGTATAGAGACTGAAAGCAGAGAAGCTGCAAAGAGACCGTGTCTATGACTCGAACTATTGTCTTTTGGTTGCAAAAACAGTATCTTAACTTCTTGAAGGCTGGCCACATCTAGCCAATACCAAAAATCATGGAACTATTAGTTTACTCGACCTATCCAATGGCAACAATGGTATCTTCTTTCCTTTTTTTTTCGTACAAAATCCTTCAAAGATTCGATTTTTGTACTGTTTTGAATGAATCTTTCAGATCCCATGAAAAATTCCGCAAAAAGTTGATATTTCTACTCTGTTATTAACTTCACAAGCTGTTTTTAACCCATATGCACCTACGCTAGAAAATACCAACCAACTGGATGTTGTGTGTCTTTCTGGGTCACATGCATTCTCACACAGGCTGGCATATTGCATGGGATCCAAGAAACACATGTTCTGACATAAATAAGTATATATGATTGTATTGTTCTGTTTGATTTTGAAAAATAATACTCCGTATATTTTATCAAAAAAAAATTGGAATTAGGATTATTATTTATACTACCGACATTCTCTGCCAATTGTTCTTCTTTGGTATGAAAGGTATGTTTGGTCATACTACAAATCTGAATCAGTTTAAAATTGTTCAGAGAATCCAATATTGAATATTTCATTCTTAATTTCCAGGCCAGCCAATCAGTTATTCTGAACGTCAGTCTCTTTGTTGCAACTAATTATCTCACTCGCATTGTGTTTCTGTTTCTTGACTATCACGATTATCATTTTGAAAGCGCACATCCAAATACCCTTAAATGTCAACTTGGATTTAAGAAAACACGATGCCTACATATATTACATATGTTACTGTCGAGTCTTCTATTTTGTTTTCTCAATGGTGCTATACAGACCATTTCTTTACAAGGTCATATCACTATTTAGACTTAAAAGTAGTTTGCTTGACATTCAAAGTCAACATAAGATATTGCACAAGATATGAAGGGGTATCTTTCGCCCTCCTGGGGTCTGACCTTCGAGGCTATTAAAATTAAGTTCTTAGTTCCTTGCATTTAAGTTCCTAAACTTCCATTTATGCCAAGTTTATCTTTAATCTTTGACAATTGTAAATGACGAGGAGCATAATTTATAATTTAAAGCGTCTAAGAAAAGAAGACGTAAATAAGATAAAAGATATAATGAATATTGTTGGACGATTACGACAACAAACCGAAGCTCGATCGCGGAACGCTAGATCGCGGTATGTATCGAGCACAAGTAGCACCTTCAAACGACACCCTTTGAAGAATAAATAAACGAGAAGAACGAAACACTACAAAGTATAACCGAACGATTATATTGTATTACCACAAAACCTCGATCGGTTACAGGAAAAAATAGAAGAATGCGTGTGTGTTTTGAGCATCACCCCCTCACCTCCTTGTATAGGGTGAGGGGGTTGGATCCCTAGTCTACACCAACTAGGAATGGGCTTTGGTTCCAGCCCACTCAAACAAACATATAAAGAAAAAGACACTTAGCTACCTTCTACTTATCGTATATATTAACTAGACTCGACACTAATACTAACAATTTCCACCTTAGTGACTAGACTAGTTAATCCCGACACCAAGTATCTTCATGCAATACTTGAACTTCGGACCTGGAACCACCTTTGTAAACGCGTCAGCTGCATTATCCTTCGTGCCTATCTTCGCCACTTCAATCTCTTTAGATTCCACGATCTCCCTGATGAAGTGATACCTCACGTTGATATGCTTCGTCCTCTCATGAAACATTGCATTTCTTGAGAGATGAATTGCACTTTGATTATCACAATTCACAATCACTGACCTTAGGTTTACTCCCAGCTCGATTAGTAGTCCTTTAAGCCAAATGCTTTCCTTAACAGCTTCCGTAAGCGCCATATACTCCGCCTCTGTAGTAGATAATGCAACAACATGCTGCAGAGTTGCTTTCCAACTCACAACACAGCCATGTACCATAAACACGTACCCGGTTATCGACCTACCCTTGTCAGGGTCTTTGGCATAATCTGCATCCACGAAACCGTCAACATCCACGTGCTTCCCTTGATCTCTACCATACACTAGACCTACATCAGCAGTGCCCTTCAAGTACTTAAAAATCCACATCACTGCCTCCTGCCAAAAAATACCTTCTTGCAAATCGATTTAATTAGAAACCCTAAACCTCGATCACGAACAAATAACCAATCGATAAATTATAAACCAATTTAATCGATTATATTAAAAATTTGTTCCACAAGAAAACGAAACAAGTCCTCCTTGTGGTTAACTACTCGTCTTCTACGTCTCTAACTTGCAACTTAAAGAAAACTAAAAACCTAGTTTCCTTACTCGAACCTACGAACCAGCCCTCGAACTTCAAGACCACAATAACATGTAGCTCTTGATACCACTGCCTTGGGGACTGCTTAAGACCATAAAGAGATTTCTTCAACAAACATACCTTGTTGCCTGTTCCTTTTTCAAAACTAGGTGGCTGCCTCATATAAATGGTTTCTTCAAGATTACCATGCAAAAATGCCGTCTTCACATCAAGTTGTTCCAACTCATAATCTTCACAAGCAGTTAATGAGAGAATCACCCTAATAGATGTATGTCGAACCACAGGTGAAAAAACCTCATTGTAGTCAATCCCTGCTCGCTGTGTAAACCCTCGAGCTACCAGCCTTGCTTTGTACCTTGGTTTCTGAACGCCTTCAATCCCTTCTTTAATCTTATACAACCACTTGCAGCTTACCAGCTTCTGACCAGGTGGTTGATCGACCAGCTCCCAAGTATGATTCTTCTTTAAAGAACTCATCTCTTCCTTCATAGCACGAACCCACTCATCCTTTTCAGATGAATTAATCGCATCCTGGAAAGTGATTGGTTCATGTGTATCTTCTTCCTCAGCAATAGCAACTGCATAAGCCGCCATATCATCTACCTTAGACCCTGATGGTCTAGACAATGATACATTACCTTCATCCCTATACCTTGCAGGTATAATAGTTGTTCTTTTTGCTCTATCACGCACCAAAACATAGTTGTCCAGATTCTGTTGTTGAGGCCCTTCCTTCCCAGAATCTGCAGCACCAGCACCCTTGAGAGTATCCTTATACATAAGGCTCTCATTAAACACCACATCCCTGCTTATGATTATCTTTGGTTTGACATCATCTAACCTCCATAATCTGTATCCCTTCACACCATCAGGATACCCCAGGAATATGCATTTTATAGCTCTAGGCTTGAGCTTCCCCTGATTCACGTGTGAATAAGCAACGCAACCAAATATCCTCAACGTCTCATAATTCACCGGATGTCCTGACCATAAATCCATAGATGTCTTATTCTCAAATGCTGTAGATGGAATCCTATTGATCAGATATGCTGCCGTCACTGTTGCTTCTACCCAGAATTAATCTAGCAAACCAGACTAAATCAGTAAACACCTAACCTTGTTCAAGAACGTCCTGTTCATCTTTATCAGACATTCTATTGCGGAGTTCCTACAAATGTCAAATGTCTTGCTATCCGGCTCTCTTTGCATAAGATATTAAATTCCTGATTACAAAACTCTAAACCGTTATCCGTTCGTAGTTTCTTCAGTTTTCTACCTGTCTAGGTTTCTACCAACTACTTCCACTCCTTGAACTTGATGAACGCCTCATTCTTGTGTCTAAGAAAATGAACCCAAACCCTCCTCGAATAATCATCAACAATCGATAAGAAGTATCGGCAACCACTCATCGATTCCACCCGAGAAGGACCTTAGAGATCCGCATGGACATAGTCTATAACTCCCTTTGTTGTGTGCTGACCTTAACCAAAACTCACCCTAATCGATTTTCCAAGAACACAATTTTCACAGAATTCGAGCTTACCTAGACCTTTATTCCCAAGCTCCTCTATTTTTTCCAGTTCATGCAAGCCTGCTTCACTAATGTGACCCAGGCATTTATGCCACACCTGTGGTTTGTGTGGAGGGTCGGATACAAAAAAGAAAAAAAAACAAAAAAGAAAATCCCCCAACCCCCCCGTCCCCCATCCCCCCCCCTACCCTTCCTTCTCCTCCTCTCCCGCACTGTCCCTGCCCTACCTAATACAATTACCCACCCCCCCCCCTTCACCTCCTCAACGACCCTACACCCGCTTCAACCCAGCCCTCCCCCGGTCGTACCACCCCCCCCTTATATCTCCCTCCCTAGCTGTTCCTGACCCCACCATCAAATAACACCCTTTGAGTCACTTTACTCTTTCCATTCCTGCAACTTCCACGGTAAGCCCTACATCGATCCAGAATACAAATGAAAGATGGTTTGGTACGAGGGTATAATGTGTACATTCTTATTTGCTAATTCGTTAATTAATACAATGTAACGTTTGGGGTCACGTGTGTGTTTTCTTTGAGTCTATATTCCGCACTAGCTTTAAAGGTTTGTTGGACTTATTTTTTCAACAGATTCCGACAAATATCTAGAAGGGCAATCTATGCAAAGACCACCACTTTTCAAAAGCGATAGTTTTATTTATTGGAAAATAGATTCGAAACGTATGTAAAATCAAAATATCTTGATCTTTGGCATGTTATTACCAACGATGATTTTCAACCTATTGAAAATAATCTGGAAACCAAATTAGATGAGGTTATCCCTTTTGAAAAACAAAGTGATGATCTTAAAAAGAGGTTTGCGAAAAACAACAAAGCCAAAATGGTTATTTACAATGTTTTACCAAGAAAAGAATATGAAAGAATTTTCATGTGTAATACAGAAAAATAAATTTGGAAAACTTTGTTAATCACCCATCAAGGTAATAGCCAAGTCAAAGATAATAAGATTGACCTTTTGGTACAACAATATGAATAATTCTTCACTTTCGAAGACGAATCTATAGATAGTGCTTTTGCTAGATTTAATACTATTATTACTAGTCTAAAAGCTCTTGATGAAGGTTACTCTAGCAAGAATTATGTTAGGAAGTTTCTTAGAGCTCTACATTCTAAATGGAGAGCAAAGGTCACGTCGATTGAAGAATCGAAAGAATTAACATCACTATCTCTTGATGAACTCATTGGTAACCTCAAAGTCCATGAGATCTCTTGCTTTAAAGGCTAAAAAGAATCTAGTGATGAAGAATGCTCGACTTCTGGAAGTGAAGACGAAGAGTTCGCCATGGCAGTTAGAGACATCAAGAAGTTCTTCAAGAGAAGAGGTAGGTTCGTAAGACAACCTAGGAACGACAAAAAGACGTTCCAAAGAAGCCGAGATGACAAGAACAACAAAAGTGATAGAAAGTATTTTAGATGCGGTGACCCAAATCATCTAATTGGAGAATGTCCAAAACCACCGAAAGACAAGAACCAAAGAGCATTTGTCGGAGGTTCTTGGAGTGATAGCTGTGAAGAAGATGATGAAAATGCTAAAGACGAAACATGTCTTATGGCTCAAACATCTAATGTGGTATGTTCCGAATCCTCTTACTTTAGTGATAAAAATTCATCAATAGATGATTCTACTTTAGATTGTGAGTATGATAGATTATGCTAGATGAGCCTAAAAACAATCAATAAGAATACAATTTAAAAAAATGTTAGAAACGAATTAGAGAAAGAACTTAGTGAAAAAGAAAAATTGTCTAAACTCGAGAAAAAAAAAGAGTCGATCTCGAATGTACAAATTGTCAAATACTAAAATCAACAACGAAAAACTCAAGAGGAAGCCTTTAAGCTAACTCAATTTGAAAAAAGTACACATTCTTTAAATGAAATGTTGAGTAATCAAAAACCCTCCAGAGATAAATTATGTCTAGGCTTTAATTCATTTAAAGCATCAACAAGCGGGACTAAGGAAATAAATTTTGTGAAATCTCAAAAAGAGACGTCCTCTGGTGGCGGTCCCCTAATTGATTAGGGCGCCCCCCAGAATGCATAGACGACCCCCAAAGCAAATGAGGGACCGCCTCTCTATTCGTCAAAAAAAGTAAAATCTGTTATTTTTCAAAAATCCATTTTGGGTTCAAGAACAAAACATATAATGGTTAACAATGTAAAAATTCCCGGTGCTAGTGATAATGAAGTTAAACAGTTTTATTTGGTGTTAGTGCTTGCACTGCACGACAAATGGTTTTCAGCTCACCATGGCTAACACCCAAGAAAGAGTCTGGCTCACCTTTGCAAACGGCTTTGGTGTGTTTCTCAAATCCGTTGATAGCTGTAAGGGTTTGCTAAAAATCCTATGGCCTTCACTCACCATGTTCTTGTAACAAAGAGTGGCTAGTCCAAGAGGGTACGGCTCTTGGTAAAGACTTTATCAAATCCGTTGATGGTTGCCAGGTTACCCAAAACTGGATGGTTATCACTTTCCATATTCTTTGGATGAAAAGTGGCTAGTCCATAGCAAACGGCTCATGGTAAAGACTTTCTCAAATCCGTTGATAGTTGACAATTTACTAAAAATTGTATGGTTATCGACTCACCATATTACTCTGTGTATGAAGAGTTGGCTAGTCCTGAGCAAACGGCTACAGGTAAAGACGTGTCAAATCCGTTGTATGGCTGTGACGGTTTGCCAAAAACTGTTAGGGTATTCCAATTCACCCTTGATTCATGTTCTGAGAAATTGGACTGGTTTTTGTTACACCAGGGTGTTTGTTCTCACCAAAGTATCAACTAGCCCAAGAGTGAGTAGCTACTTGGTAAAGGCTTATCAAATCTACTTATGTTGCTGCAAAGACTGGAAGCTGCTGTTCTTTGATTCTGCTGTTTCAATTGATGCTGCTGATTTGGATGCTGCTTCTACGGTTTTTGCTGCTTGTATTGTCTCTGCTGGTATTTGTTTCTGCTGTTACTCAATCCTCTTGCTTCGAGAAGATCTATCTAGAAACTTGGAATTAACGGAGTCAACACCAAGTTTAGGGGAGGATTGTTGGGAATAATTGAAAAACGACTAAGTGTTGTTTCTGCTGTTAGAGATATTCATTTCTGCTGATGGCATTAAGTCGTTCCTGCTGATTATGTTTCTGCTGGTCATGTTCTCGTTTCTGCTGACAGAGATAGAATCTGCTGATCTTATTTATAGACGTGATTATTGTATGCAGGAATTATAGATATATTCTAGAGTTATCTCATAAAGATAGGAATGAGATAAATTAGGAAGAGATTGATATTACGCGTTTTTAGGAAGAGATTGATGTATATCTCTTACGCAATTTTAGGAATCTTGTTTAGCAAATTTAGGGTTTCTTCTCTATAAAAGAAACCTTTAGCATTAGGGTTTGGCACTGATTTACAAATCACAAAAACAATTTATTATTAATAGAGAGATCCATAGAGGATCATTGGTTATATTTGTTCTTCTTTATTCTGTATTGTTTAGTTTCCGCCTAAACAATTGTTAGAGTCTCTCACGTATATACTTGTGATTACATAAGTACTATACAACCACAAAGCATAGAAGATCTATCTAGTTTTAAGATCCTAACATATAATAAAGATAAAGTTTAATCACTTGGCGAGTTTGGTCCCTAGAGTTTAGGGTCAAAAGTGAAACATTGTAATAATTTATCCAAATAAGTCCCTGTGACAGCTCATACTTTACGGCGTAAGCCATTACACGCTTACGCCGTAACCTTCTTGACGCGGTTTTCCTTCTTTAAGAGATATTTTGGTTACGGCGTAATTAATAATCGCGTTGCGTCGTAACCCTTAGTCAATCATCAAAATCTTTTCCATAATAAACGATTACAGCGTAACTATATATGACGTTACGCCGTAAAGCTTCGTCAGCACCGAATCTTTGTATTAAATAAATGATTGTCATAAAAGCATCCAAATCTTCGTAATAAATATGTGATTACGGCGTAACCCAGTGGGCCGTTAGGCCGTAACATCTTCTAAGCATCTAATTCGGCATCATTAATTATTAAAAATATAGTACCCCTACTAAATAATATAGTAGTGTTACTATTCTTCATATTGGCATTTAAGCTACATCTTGTAGAAATTTAGTAGCTCTCCATTAATTTTAGTACCTCTACTAAATAAATTAGTATTGGCACTAAATTCGCCTTTTTTGCCATTTTCCGTTCTGTTGCCTTAATTTACCTGAATTCACAAAAGAATTGAAATAAATATCGAATTCATATAAAAGTGATATACAGCAAGGCAATAAACGCGGGAATTTGATATGAAAAAATATTAAATATTTGATGTTATAAATCATTCTGATAAAAGACATGATAGAATCAGTTGCATCACTCTTTTTCTTAAGGCAAAATACCCAGGTGTACCTTGAGTACTCATCTACAATAACCAGGGTATATCTGTTGTGGCTGATGGTTTGGGGTTTAACATGTCCAAACAAATCTATATGAAGGAGATGTAAGCACTTTCTAATTTAAAATGATCACTTTGTTTTGAATGATGCTCTGTGGTGCTTCCCTTTCTCACATGCTGAACAAGTTTTATCTTTTGAGAAGGTGAGAGATGGAAAACCGGCTAGAAGGTTTTGCCTTGCAAGTTTGTTGAAGTTTTTGAAATTAAGATGGGATAATCTCTTATGCCAGATCCAGTTGACACTGTTGGATGCTTTGGTAAAGAAACATGCATTGATTTCTTCATTGTAGGATGACATGTCAATAACATACACATCTCTTATTCTAGGAGCAATAAGGACAACTTTTTTGTTTTGGTTGAATATGGTTCCCTGAGTCTTTGTAAACAGAACCTTAACATTTGCATCACACAACTGGCTGATGCTGATTAAATTATGTTTCAGACCATTAACATATGCAATTCTGGTGAAAGTGATGCCATTGTAGTTCACTGAGCCATACACCTTTGTGTCACCTGAAGAGTTATCTCCAAATACCACTTTAGGACTCGACTCCTTTGAGTATCTGTGCAGATATTGTTTAACCCCTGTCATGTGTCTAGAGCAACCACTATCTAGATACCAAACATATCTCTTTAAGTAATCCTGCACATCCAATTGAAACATATTAGTTTATTTTATGAACCCACTTTTCAGTGAGTTTAGTGGATCTCTTATTAGCAATCCTTGGTTTCCGGTTGGAGGGAGGTTTTTTGGTACAATTAGAGGTTTCATGAGCAATGCTACCACACATGTCACATCCTGGGTAGTACTCACACTCATCAGAGTGATGGTTATTGAAACCACAGTACTTACAGTCTATGAAGGGCTTGGGAATCATATGAGCCTTCCTAAAAAGGGAACCTTGAAAGGACTGAGCTTTAAGCTTGGCAATGGTTTTCTTGACAACAACTTATTCAAGATGGTCCTTGGTCGTATGGTTTGTGAAACCACATCTATCATCTTGAGCGTCCTGGTGACACGTATAAAACTCCTCGCTATCCTGACTATGTCTGGCGGCAATATCAGTCACACTCTCCTTGAACCTTTCTAAAGTGGTTATAAAATCCAACTCAGTACCTCGGGCCAAAGTAGACCCGGGCTGTCTAGCAACAGCGGCTTCTTAACTCTCTCTAATCTCGAACCTCTGAGATTGAGCAGGAAATCTATCCTTTTTCCGAAGCGGCATGTCTGCCTTGGGAATGATTCCTACAGGTAAGTTGATAGTAGTAGTAATGGTAGTGATGGAATCTAGTAAGAGCGATGATAGGGTTGATAGTGGAGATGGTGATGGTGATGGAGGTGTAGGTGCAGTACGCCACTCCTCTATGAGTGCATCAATAGATGGTGGTAAAGGAGTCTGAGGTTGGACCGACATCCGTACCCTACGGAGTCCAGTCTGGGATAGAGGGATGATATGGTGATGAGAAGTGGGTAATGGTGGTGTCGAAGGAACCTCGTCCTCCTCTACCTCAGATGGTAGGTCAATGTACAGTCCAACTGGTGGGGAATCGGCTGGAGCTGAGAGTTCCTCCTCCTCCTTCACAGAAGCCCACCTTTTTTACCTCCTTTAGGTCATCCTCGGGATCCTCATTTGGATCCTCCTCAGCCGGCTCAAAGTCCGTTAAGTAATCCGATGAGAGAGCAGTGGGTGATGCAGGTTCAGGTAGTGGCTAATCCTCGGCTGGTGTAATGTCATCGTCAGATGGTGCAAGATACTCAGGATACACAAGAGCATGGACTGGTGAGAGTGGTGCCTCTGGCTCATATGCATCCATCAAAGGGATACTCCAAGATGGTAAATCATCGTCACTGGATACAGAGGTGTATGTAATGGTGGCGTGAGACGAAGACGAAGATGACGACATGATTGTTGTGACAATCAAAAGGTTTATATAAGTATATTATATAAGACAAGTGTAAAAATATACGCAAGATAAGGTAAGCACATATATAAATCATGTAAGCACATAGTGTAAGCAAATAGTGTGTATGCTCGTGAAAAGTTTTATGTGATGCAATGTTTATGAAACGGTTATAGTCTAGGTAAGACATGCAATCTAGTTCTCTATAACCTTGGCTCTAGATACCAATCTGTACATCCCCCCCCCTAAAAATATGTCGCAGCGAATGAGTAAATCCGGGCATTACTTCATAATACATAAGCATAAGAAAGATAAAGAACGGCCTCTATATGAATCGTTTGAAAGATAACGTTTGATTTAAATTCAAAGTTTATACAAAAGAACCATGCTTCAAGAGTTCACTAGTATGAAAACGTAAAATTTTTAATACATAACCAAATGTTCAAAAGTAATGCAGTAAATCTTTCGTGATGTGAGACAGCAAAATGAGACTCATAAATGATGCTCCAAAACGCTATCCAGATAGCAAGCAGTTACTGACCTGAGAAAAACATGCTTTAAAACGTCAACATAAAGTTGGTGAATTCACAGGTTTATGTAAGTATAAATGTAAGACCGCAAGAGTTCAATGTGTGAAATAATGCAACACATACAAAATCACAAAAATGTAATTACGATTGCCCTAAGCTCATGACACTGAAGCTATAACTATGCATGTGTGTATATTTATGCATTAATGTACCCGTGTAGATGTTCAACCCACGACATCAGAAATCTGATATGATATACGTTCGTTTGACTAGTAAGTATGACTTACTCGGACGGGGATGTCAATCCCAAATAGATCTATTTATAACACACGCGCTTACTCCAAGTATTTAATAGTTCATGATAGTGGGCATAATGGGTTATCGCTACTTAGGCAACTCGTAATATGTTTAAAAGAGTACTTGCGTCCAACTGTAAAACATGGCATGTATCTCACCCCGAGATTTGTAAAGTATTGTTGAACAAGTAAAGTGGGGCTATAAACTCACCTCAAGTGATGAAATTGATTTCTAGATAAATCAACTATGAATGTTGTCGATAAAGACCGGTATGCAACCTATTCAAATATAGGTCGATTTAGAATGACGTATGAAAATATAGAACAATACGCTATATTTTATCTTGTTATATCACCACCTAATAGTTTTAGACTTAGCTTATAAATCAAAATAATGCTTTCGTTAAGTTTACCACTTTTATTATTTTTACAACGACAATATATATAGTCTAGTTAATTTATAAAATAATATTTATAAAGTTTTAAAACGCGTATAAATATTATACAAGTGATGATATATTATTTCCTAAGGTTTTTATAGTCTAAACGGATCCGAAAACGTTTGAAAACGCAAATTACTATTCACATCAGCTTTATTACTTGTAAAAATAGTGCATGAATTTTTGTGACACTTTCCGAAAAATAGTCCAAGTTTGATTATGTTTTACTTTTTCGTGTTACACTTTTAAGCATCTAAAACACGCGTTCTTTAGTCCCCGGAATTATAATATGACCTATAAACTCCAGATTTCTTTGCTGAAAAATTATTTTTGTCGGTATTGTTTCAAATCTAGTTTGACCATAACTTCTTCGTTTTACATCCGTTTTTGCGTTCTTTATGTCCACGGATTCGTATTAAGATGAACTAACATATTTTTAAGGTTTTTTTAGAAATACTAAAGAATCAGTCACTTCCATTGATATCATTAGATAGCTCATAAAGTAATATTTGGAAACTTAGTAGGCTAGTTAGTCCAAGACCCATGGAAAGCCCATGAAAGCCAAGCCCTAACCGGCCAAGATAAGCATATATAAACCCTTTTCATGCTATGGAAAGGGTGTTGGTTGTTCATTTCTTACACATAGTTATCAAACATTTTCTTTTTTACTTTCTCTCTCTAAATGTTCATCCAACCACCTATCTTTCTTTCTCTAAAACTCTTCATTGAATCCATGCCTTGTGTGTATTAAGATATTCTACAATTGGTATCAAGAGCCATGGGGTGTTTGTGAAGGTTTTGTGTGCGTTATTGAGTCACCGTTTTAGCGTGTTATGGTGTTTTGAACCATACCAAAAGATTTTCATCTTTGGTGGTTTAAAACCATAAAGATTGTTACTTTTAAAGCTATTTAACTTAGCAAGTCTATTGTCATGTAAATCATAGGAAAAACTTTACAATCTTGATCTTGTTTAAGATTATTTTTTTGAAATAGGCTTGTGTACTAGAATCTAATTCTAATTTGAGTTTAAAAATGTTAAATTTTGTGTATTTTAGGTTCTAATAGTCTATATAGGTAAGCGAGTACAAAACAATCAGTATAAATGTCAAAAAGTGAGTCATTTTAAGATTTTTTGTGTTTTGAGATTCGAAAGGTTGTGTAGAGAGTTTATACGTATTTCCCACAGGTGAAAGTATATGTATTCCCATTCAGGCGTAGTTATACGAGCTTTTAATAGGCAAAAAGTATACGTATTCATATGGGCGTTTTATACATTGCTTGCTCAGGTCGACTTATACGATAATTTATCGCCGATGTATACGCTTTCTTTTGGCAGTGTATACGGTTGCTCTTCAGCGATATTATACGTGCTCTTTGGGCGAGATTATAACGTATATATTTAAGGCGACTTATACGATTACTATTTTAATCGAGTTATACGTGTTAATCAGGAAGGTAAACGATGGATACTCTATGTAGATATACATCTTTGCCTTACGGAGAGTTATACGCATTGCTTGGAGAATTAAAATGCTTTGTTTGGGACAATTATACTCTTGCTTGGAGAATTATACACATCATAGGGAGAATTATACGAATGTCCTTTGATTCGTAAAATCCTGTAAAATTTGTTTTCCGTTTTAACAAGAATTGTAAAATCTCCTGTGTATTACTAAAGACTGCAAATCACATTAATCAAATCACCACTTTAACAACCACACACCTCCAATCATTGCGTTGATTCAGCTTTTCACTTAATCACATATAATCAAATGGATCCAATAATTCCAATTGGACAAAGTAATACTCTGTGCTGAGTTACCTAAACTCTCTAGGTGCTGACAATCGACCCACCTAAGTTGGACAAAGAGACCTGTATGATTCTTCGGAAAAGTATAAGGGAGCTAAACATACAAAATAGAAAGAACAAAGAATGATACTTTAAATCAAATGAACATGGTCCCCGTCATTTGGCCTACCATTAATAAAATGGGGTGATCAGGACTAAAATTATGTTGAATTGTCTGCTACTGAAAAATTTAAACTGATTGAGATATAAAGGCTAATCAATATCATTCTTCATTGTACTTTAACCACCTGATATCTATTCACTTGTTATAAGCAAACAAGTTTGCCAAGGATCATAAGGAAAAGTTTAACTACTAATGCAAGGTAACTTCATTGACAAAGCAAGAAAGGGATGTAAACCAGTATATGCATTTGATAAGTTTTCTCACATCAAGGGAGAATCACTTCATCAATATTACTTGAGATTTACACAGCTGATGAATGACATGAACATTTACAAAATGAAACTGGAACAACTTCAAGTTAACTTCAAAATTCTTAAACAGTCTTCCACCTGAATAGAGTAAGTTTGTGACTCATGTCAAGCTTGTAAAAGATTTGCATACTACCAACTTTGATCAGCTTCATGCATATCTTGAACTACATGAGCTCCATGCCAATGAAGTCCGTCTCATGCGTGAACACAGTCAAGATCCACTTGCATTAGTTGCAAATCAGCAAATGACACCATCTCACTTCAACACTTATCAGTCTTCATACAACAATCCTCAGATTTAACAACAGTTTTCACCATCTCAGTCTCCTCAATATGAATCAAGTTCATCCCACACAACATTACTCAACTACTTATCCATCTACACCACTTGCAATTACTTATCCATCAACACCGTATCTAAATGCTTACTCATCAACTGTTCATCAAGAGGCTTGTCCACAACCATAATATGTTCCTTAAATTGAATATATTGTCTTCTATTCAAAATAATAAGAACCCTTGCGAATTTCCTAAGTAGACTCCAGTATTGCAGTTCATGTGTTTAAGCAAAGAGATGACCCTATTGATGCCATTAACAAAATGATGTCATTTCTGTCTACTGTCATCACATCTCGTTTCCCATCTACCAATAATCAGCTAAGAAATTCATCCAACCCAAGACAACAAGCAACTATTCATGACGAAAGGGTGACTGTTCAACCACTTCAAGGGAGACAAAATTCTTATGCTGCTGGTACTTCAGGAACAAGAGCTTATACTTCGGGAACAAGGGGGAATTATTCAGGTCAACAAAGGGTTGTGAAGTGTTTTAACTGCCAAGGAAGAGTCATAGGCAAACATTGGTCCAAAGGCCAAATAAAGAAAAGAGAAAAGAGAAAAGGATGCATACATGGTGTCAGTGCTAAAGTCCTATTGTTGAACACAATAAATGGTAAATTTTCTAAAATGAAGCAATTGGAATTCTTGGCATATCCGGGTATTGTAGAGGGTCCAGTTACACAGTCGGTCATCACATACAATACATCCTATCAAGCAGATGATTTGGATGCATATGATTCTGACTGTGACGAGATCACAACAGCCATGAGCGTTCTATAGCCAATTTGTCTATTACGGATCAATTTCTCTCCGAGGTACCAATCTCTAACAACACTAATAATGATATGCTAAATCAAAGTGTGCAAGAGATGCCGTATTCTGAACCTTCTCATTTTGTGGAACATCAAGAGAATAAGATACATAGTGATAGTAATATCATTCCGTACTCTCAATATCTGATTAAATCACAAAATGCAGCTGTTCAGGATACAAATTCTTCTGCACAATAAGATGCCTTGATATTATCTGTGTTTGAACAACTGTCAAATCAAGTAACTAACTGTAATAAGGTCAATAATGACAACCTAATTGCTAATGAAACCTTATCTGCTGAGCTTGAAAGATACAAAGAACGCGTAAAATTGCTAGAAGAAAGACAAAATTGAATTTAGTTACTCAACAAGATATAGTAATTGATATAATTCAGGAGAAAATGCACAGTTGCGATTTTGAAAAGAAATTAACAATCCTAAACAAATCTTTCTGAACAATCAATGGAAAAGGAATTGAGTTAACAAAAACATATAAAACATTTAGTGTTCTCAAAAACGAATCCAAGGAAAAGGAAACTAAGAATATTGATAAAGAAATTGCTTTGGAAAAGAAAGTTAAAGAACTGGACAATATTGTTTATAAAATGGGTCAATCCGCGCAAACTGTGCATATGCTCACGAAACCACAAGTTTTCTATGATAACAACCTTAAACAAGCTCTTGGTTTTCAAAATCCTTTCTATCTTAAGAAAGCTCAGCAGATTAGGCCAATGCTTTATGATGGTAGTGTTATTGCTAAGGAAACCAATGTGATTTCAATTGCTGATTCAGAAGAGACTTTGATGCTTGAGGAAGAGAGTCGATCCAAAATGCTTTTAAAACAAAGTGATCCAATGGTTTTAGAAAAGAAAGTTAACATTAAACCAATTAATTATGCTGAGTTAAATCGATTATCTAAAGATTTTGGTAAACGTTTCGTTCCACAACAAGAACTGTCTGATGAACAAGCTTTTCGGTTACAAACTTCACACCCTAATACTGACCAATCTGCTTCATCACCTGTCAAAATTGAGGCTCCTCGGGAACTTCCTAAGGTAAGCATGGTTAATACAAGCCTTAAAAAGCTTAAATACCATCTTGGCCAATTTGACATTGTGGTGAAAAAGCGGATTACACCTGATGCTTTAATAGAAGGGGAATGTGGGTTTGAACACACTAGAGATGTTTTTCTAAAAGAAATAATTTCATTTTTAAAGACCTTAAAAGACATATTTAAAGTTTTTGATAAAGATCTTTTAAATGGAAGCTGCTGTTCCACAGTATTTTGTAGACAAACAGTGCTTTGAAATTCAAAAAAAAAATTTGATTGAAAACGATCGACTCTTGGATCAAATCATCTCTCAAGATATTATGAATATTGTTGTGAATTCTTCTGTGGATATATATACTTCTGGGAATGTGAATTCTTCTGCTGCTATGAATGATTCTGTGAATTATGTGGAAATGTGCAACAAGTGTCTCAAACTTGAAGTTGAGCTTATCAAACAACACAATATGGTTGAAAACGATGAGTATAATAAACTTTCAAAAAGATTTTCTAAACTTGAACAACACTGCATTTCTCTTGAACTTGCAATGCAACTCAATAAAGAAATTTTTCAAAAGAATAACACTTCTGTGAACCAAACTAAACCTACATTTGATCAATTGTTTGAATTGAACAATTCAAAAGCTGAGCTTCAAGCAAAAGACATAACAATCAAGAAGTTGAAGGCAAACATTAAACGTTTGAATAAAACTTCCACCACAAATAGTGTGAAAAAGGACATAGATGAGCTTGAGACCATCAACATAGAACTAGAACATAGGGTGGCAAAACTAATTGCTGAGAATGAGCATTTGAAACAGACTTATAAACAACTCTATGATTCAATTAAACCATCACTACTTGTGCTAAAGAACATGTTGAATCTTTGGTTAATCAATTAAATCAAAAGTCTATTGAAATTACTGATTTAAATGCTCAACTTCAGGAAAAGGTTTTTGTCATAACAACATTAAAAAATGATCTTAGGAAATTCAAAGGAAAGGACATAGTTGACAATGCTGCCCAAGTGTCAAATGCTACCACTATTGCTCCAGGAATGTATAAGCTTGACCTAGTAACTTTGGCTCCTAAGGATAAGAATAATAGGGAAACTCACACACACTACCTTAAGCACACTATGGAACAAGCTGCTATTCTTAGGGAGATAGTTGAACAAGCCAAATCACTAAACCCTTTATATAGTGCATCTTACTCTGCCTTAAGTATGTTAAGCTAATTCAAGAGTTGCTAGGATATGTTAGACATACTTGCACTGATATTCATAAATCTAGTGAGAAATTAGTTGCTGTCATGCCTATCAACAAAAAAGAAAATAGTTAGGTTTGCTGAACCTGTCATATCTTCAAGCACATCCCAAAAATAGTTAGGCTCTTCCCAATAAAGACCAAACAGACCACTAACAATTATGTGTAAACTTCTACAAGAGTAAGCCGGTCTACTAAACCTAGCAGGTCAAAGTCTATAGACAATACAAAGAATGATAGGATCCTACATATTTCAAGTAGAACCCAGAAGAAGAATAAAGTAGAAGACCACTCTAGGATCGTTAAGTCTTGTTTGAATAAACCAAATTGTGTTGTTGAACCATTTGGAAATGGAAATGTGCATCATTCTAAATTAAATACAAATTCTAAGTTAATGTGCATTAAATGTAATAGTTCTATGTTTGATGCTAGACATGAATTGTGCTTTCTTGAATTTGTTTCTGATATGAATGTGTCTTCCAAATCTAAGTCTGTTAAGAAAGCTAAAAAGAAAGAAGAATGGAAACCTACAGGAAAAGTGTTTACTAAAATTGGATATAACTGGAGACCCACAGGAAGGACTTTCACTTTAGTTGGAAATGTGTGCCCTTTAACTAGGATTATCGTCACTAATAAAGTGCCTTTTAGGGAACCCATTCCTCTAGAAGTAGTTGCATAAGAATATGTAGTAATAAGGTTTATACCAGGAGACCTAAGGGATCCAATACTTCAGTTGCTCCATCTTCTTCTTCTCTTGTTAATCTCAGGCTGTCCAAATTGTTTTGTGGTATTTGGACTCCGGATGCTCTAAGCACATGACTGGAGATCGCTCTCAACTCACCAATTTTGTTCACAAGTTTCTCGATACTATCAAGTTCGGTAATGACCAGATTGCAAAGATTGCGGGGTATGGTGATTATCATATAGGGAATATCACAATTTCAAGGGTTTATTATGTAGAAGGACTAGGACATAATCTATTCTTCGTTGGTTAATTCTGTGACTCATATCTTGAAGTAGCTTTCAAAAAACACACGTGCTTTGTTCATAATCTGAAAGGTGTTGATTTACTCTCAGGATCTAGGGAAACCAACCTTTATACATTATCAATTGGGGATATGATGGCGTCTTCTCCTATTTGTCTCTTGTCCAAAGCCTCAAAGACCAAATCTTGGTTATGGCATCGACGATTGTCACATTTGAACTTTGGTGCAATTAATCATTTGGCTAAAAATGGTCTTGTATGAGGTCTTCCTAAATTGAAATTTAAAAAAGATCATCTGTGTTCGGCATGTTGATGACATCAAATAACGTCACTTTATTATATCATTTATCATATCTATTTTGCCCACTTTTATATAATTATTGCATTATTTGGTACTTAATTGCTTTAAAGTTGATAAATGCAGTATTCAGGGTGTGTTTTGTGGAAGACAAGTAAAAAGGGCATAATTTAGAGCACTCTTAAAAAGAAGACATTAAAGCATTGTAAAATTTCAACCTCAATACACACGTATACCAACTCTAAGAGATACGGCGTATCTGCGCACCATGGAATTCCAGAAAACACGTTTGTCCAATTCAAAAATGGCGTATTCCATTGTTGGTCTACCATACGCCACAGTATTGTACATGAAGATAAACTATTCGAAGATAAAGTAATCAAGTAAAATTAGGAATGATATCAATAAGATTTTTATTACGAAGTATGCGCGCACATCTCAAGGAATCAAGACAATACGCCGTATCGACCTTGCTGGATATGGCGTATCGAGTCTTTTTGCAGACCTATAAAAAGAAAGACTAAAAAACGAGTTTTCAGTGTTGCAATATTTTATCTCTTTATACCATCCTCACTAAAGACGAATCTTAGTAATGAGATGATCAGCCAAAAGGTCATGGGCATTTGATCACGGAATCCATAGAGACATCGTGTACTTTTTACTCTCTTATGTTCAACCTTTTCTTTGTTTGATTACGATTGTGTAAATTACATGGTTGTTAGGCTAATACACCCGGGTATTAGCCATCTTAAGAAAGTTCATCGTTGGGTTTGTTTCAAAAGCGATTCTTAATTGTACTCGTTGATTGTTTAATTATATTTATCACCTCATACTTGTTTATGTGTTTGAATATGCGACCTATCATTCAACTGCATCTAGTGATACGGACCAAGTAATCTATATACCTGGATAGCTCTCCATATCGTGTCTCATATTACTAGACCAATAGGATCACAAATAACGTTTTTCTGTCTTTGTCCTTTTGATTTTGAGCTTAGTGGGGAAACTGGTAGGTACCCGTTTATGCTCTTAATTAACTGAATAAAGATTGGATAGTGGACTCTCAGTATATAATACAACGTCAAACATTAAGTGGGTAAAGTCCTGTTGGGCTAGGGTTAATAACACGCGTTCACCAATGCTTTTAATTCTCTTAAGATAGTTATAACTTAAACTAAAGGATTGCTTTTATGCGGATGCGTTATTTGTGACAAGGATTAATCGTATGTCTGGTCTTAGGATGTTGTCCCGACCTATGTCTTAGACATGATATGCCGTTTGAGATAAGTAAATCATTGCACTAAAAACAAACAAAATCAGCATTGAACCATGATTTTAATTGGCTAATACGGTTTTCTATCATTCTGGTTTATACTGCTTTTCTATCTTCTAATCTTCTTCTTTTGTGTTTTTTGTGTATTAATTTGGTATTGTTTTCCACCAAAAACCTTTTTGTGCTGTCTCTCAGGCTAAAAACACCCCATATCAATAGATATGTACATAGTAGAGGTCTGAAACCGTAGAAATAGACTAATTTAATATCTACTGTTAGAATATAGGTTTAATATTCCTCTCTTCAGTGTTCGACACCTTACTTTACACGCGCACTCTATCTTGATCCGGGTCACTGCTCATTTATGTGTTGTTTGTTTTAGGTGTTTGTCGGCTAAATATATATTTTTTTAAAACTTGATAATCAAATAATATTGGACCCTACACGAAGATAATCAGGTTTTTGGCGCTGCTGCCGGGGGGAGTGAAATAATTAGACCTTATTTCTTATTAGTATTTCTTTAACCATTAATTTAAATTAGTTTTGTCGTGTAATCAAATTATTTAAATTATGTTTGTTATTTTTCGCTTGTGTGTTTTAAATTGTTAGGTTTTAAATCCCAGCATTTATATTTGTTTTTTTAAATAGTTTTCTGTTCTGACTGATCACCTGTAAAAATGCTGTATCCACCAGTTGGATAACGATGTATCAAACCTTTGATCAAAAATAAAACGTATTAAGTTTTTACGGTCTAAAACGGCGTATCTGTTTCCAAACATTACGGGTTTTCCATGTTGTTAAACTCTATTACGGCATTCTAAAAATTCAATCAAGACCTATTCGACGTATTCAAAACTATTTTAATACCGAGTGTATTTGTCTTTGATCAGTTGCTGTAATAATTTTCTGCTTTTGATTTCTGTCTTATGTGTTCCTTTTCCCAAGGGGAACTTCCTACTGTCATTTGTTTGCTTATATTGCAAAAAAGCGTTTGATAAAAATGGCTAAACTATTTCCGAATAATGCTTTCTATCATTTGGCTTGTACCGCTTTTCTATCTTCTAATCTTCTTCTTTTGTGTTTATTGTGTATTAAATTGGTATTTGTTTCCACCAAACCTGTGCCAGTCTCTCAGGCTAAAAACCCCCATATCAATAGAAAACGTACATAGTAGAGGTTTAACCCGTAAATAGACTAATTAAAATACTGATAGAATATAGGATTAATATTCCACTCTTAGTGTTCGACACCATACTTACCGCGAACTCTATCTTGACCGGGTACACTGCTCATTAAAGTGTTGTTTTAGGTTTGTCGGCTAAATATATATTTAAAACTTGATAATCAAATAATTGACCCTACACGACAGCACATCAGGTTTTTGGCGCTGTTGCCGGGGAGTGAAATAATTAAACCTTATTCTTATTAGTATTTCTAACCATTAATTTAAATTAGTTTAGTGTAATCTAATTATTTAAATTATGTTTGTATTTATTCGCATTGTGTGTTTTAAATTGTTTGTTTAAATTCCCACATTTAATTGTTTTTAAATAGTATTCTGTTCTGACTGATCACCTGATACACTGTATCCACCAGTTGGATACGACGTATCAAACCTTCTAATCAAAACAGCGTATTAAGTTTTTACTGTCTAAACGGCGTATCTGTTTTCCAAACAATACGGCGTATTCAGTTAAACTCTATACGGCATACTAATATTCAACAGACCTATACGACGTATTCAAACTAATTTAATACGGTGTATTTGTCATCTGATACAGTTGCAGTAATAATTTTTTGCTTTTGATTTCCTGTCTTATGTGTTCCTTTTCCCAAGGGCACATCCTACTGATTATTTGTGCTTAATTACAAGAAACCGTTTGACAAACAATGGCTAAACCTATTCCGAATAATGCTCAAGGACAAAATCCTGCTGAACCAAGGAACGAAAGCAACATGAAGATCAAATTCAGTAAGGAGTTATTAACTGATCTACAAAATAATACTTTCAGCGGAAAGTGTGAAGAAGATGTGATCGGACATATAGGCAAAGTTCTCGAAATACTAGATTTGGTCAAAATAGACGGTGTAGACCCTTTTCAAATCCGCATGAAAGCCTTCCCTCTCTCACTTTCAAAGGGCGCAAAAGAATGGTGGATGAACGAGGGGAATGGAAATATTTCCACCTGGGAAGAGTTAGTGAAGAAATTTTTCAAGAAATTTTATCCCCTGCCATGTTCTAGCAATTACGATAAGATGTGCGAAAACGATGAAGAAGGTCGTGACCCACTCGAATTCATACCTTAGAGAAACTCGAAGTTCAAGGACCATAAAAAAGTGGACAAGACGACTAAATGCGCACTATTGTATACCTGGATAGAAATTGGAAAAGAGGGAAGGCAGCTATGAAATGATGAAGTTTCATCGATGAAGAATAGGAGGTGAGCAAAGAATACAGGAACCCTCCCTAAAGACTCATTCCCCATCCCTATTTGGTAATGGATAAATACCAACCAATAATGAAAATAACATGAAAACTTTACAAATCGAGTCGGTATGGATCTAAGTGGACGTAAATCTACATATGAGAATAAAATAATGGACACCCAACAAAAGGAGTATGCAGATGTGGACAAATTCGAAGAATCAAATACCATGATCTGGAGATAATGAGAAATCTCTTAGCCATATGCACAACACGAATGTGACTCTGGAACGAATGTTAATTGGGTATCCAAGTATTGTCACCATCGACATCTTTACGCAAAAAAGGATGAAGGATGGGACATAACATCCACCACAGTAGAAGTGAAGAAAAAGGGTCGAACTTAAAAGACCAGCTGAAAACTAACGTGCTTCCCGGGAGATAACCCAGTCATTTGAATTGTTTTCCATATTTTATTGTTTGTTGCAAGTCTGTATTCACCAATAATACTACTATAAATCCCTCTTGACATGACGTATATAGATGTCGGGACGTTATTAGTTTATAAAAATAACATTTATTTCTAGTATTTTAATTATTTCTACAGAACAATATGCGTATCCTTTGGGGTTG
This sequence comes from Tanacetum coccineum, assembly GCA_026074375.1. Lineage (NCBI taxonomy): Eukaryota > Viridiplantae > Streptophyta > Magnoliopsida > Asterales > Asteraceae > Tanacetum > Tanacetum coccineum. The sequence goes on along the minus strand of BQNB010006917.1, from coordinate 52,213 downwards.
GGTATATGGCGTATTGATCCTGCTACAGTTGGTTTTAAACTCGTTTTCTTGTACATTGTAGAGAAGATAGAAATTTGCACTTGTCTTTAACATTCTTTTATACATGACCCTTGCGAAACTGTGAACTTGGTATATGCATGAAAAAGACATTGTGTTGAACTTTTACGGCATGATGAACCCTAGTCAACACTCTTTTTGACTCATAGAACTAATCCATTTGGTGTGGTGTGGGGGGGGGGTTGGTGGGGTAGGGGGGGGTTTTGAGGAGAATTTTCACTGAGCAAAACATCAGGGAGTTTTCCGTTCTAATTCTATTTTCCCTTATTATTTAATTGTTTTATCTATACAAAGAGGACGTTGTATAATTTAAGTGGGGGGATGGAGAATTAGAACATACTTGTCTTCTTTTTTACAAAATAACATGCAAATTTAAGTGGGGGGATGGAGAATTAAAAACGGTAAAAATTTTAAAAAAATTTAGCATGACTTTTGTAAAAATCACTAGTTACATTACCTAGCGCACTATAACCCTTGATACATATTGTGAGAATTAAGCCTATTATGTTTCCAACTGTCTACTAAAATTCCACAAAATTATGAGTGTGCCGGTGATGTAGTGGACTTTAGAACTTGGCCTGGCATATCACTCGAGACCGCCATGATTAGTACTATGGATTTAGATGGAAGAACATGTTCAACTGATAAATTTCTAGGATTAAACCAAATAGCCTACATGTTGTAAAAATAACTAACCACACTGGTTAGTTAAATCCCGTGTAACCCTTGATTACTCTCATTTTAGAGTAAAATCACCTAGAATAACCTGTTGAGCCATTCCTTTCTTTTTTACACCATATTATATGTTTATGTTTACACTTTGCACCTTAGCCGTACCGTATAGATTAAACCTATTTCTATATGTGCTGTTGATTTCGTGAAAGTTTTATATTGCCGTGTCCAAAGGTGATATTTCTATCTCTGTAATGGTCGGGAAATTGCACAATGCAATGGGAAAAATTTGTAGCTCGTAAATTTTGCTACTTTTGCGATTATGAATTATGCCCGAAGAAGAAATGCTACAAGGAAAAGATTATTCGGACAAATTATGAAAGTGAAGACGGTGGAATTAAACCGAGATCTATGATGTATTTTGAAAAAAAAGAAGGAAGAAAAATAGTCGGTTCAAAAGAAGTTTATACCGAAGGAAATACTTAGAAGGATCGATTATTTGTTGATATGTTACAAAAATCAACGATGTAAAGTCTTGTAAAAGTGGATCGATTCACCACTTTGTTAAATTTATGTAAAGAGCGGGATATAAGGGAAGTTGACCGTTATGGGAACGCCAACTTAGGTTGTCTTTGTTATTTTTGTGATCGAGGCGTCTGTCTATATGTTTGAGTCTTTGTCATGGAACGGTCGGGGGAAAGTTACTAGCAACCGTACCTTATTTGTTGGCTTAATCTATTTGTTTTGTGAATTTTACTTAACACCCATTTTACTTCCCTTTCCTAGCAAATAACCTTAGTGTCTGCTCGAACGAGGACTTGTTCTAGCATGCATGTCTATTTCGTCGTTACGGCCGTGTATGCATGTCTCAGCTGCCTTGTTGGATGACGACTTTTAGTGAAAGTTAGAACCTCCCTACCCTATATCATTCTTTATCCTAACAGCTGGTTAAACACGAACAAGGATGTGTTCGAATTGTATATGTCTATTCTGTCATTACGGCTATGTATGTACGATACAGCTGCCTTGTTGGTGTGGTACTTATGGTGAAAGACTGTTGAATGATCAACTGTAAGCCTTCTTAACCTAATTTAGCTTTTGACTTGTTCTTCCTCAGCTTTAGCGGTGAGATATGTATCCTAGCAAGCCGATGATACGAAGCTAATCACTCGACCGAGAAATTGAGCTTACTACTTAAATAATCTGCGCCCTAGAATTAGTTGAGTGGATCTAAGTGGTTTTCATTTTCATATTTAGTGAGGAGCTCGGTTATGTACAGGTGGTTAGGACAAAACGATGCTTAAACGGAAAATCCTCAACTTCGGTTGCGACACATTTTCATAAACTAAAACTTTTCCTAAAGTCTACTTAAGGATAAGTAGGATTCAAGTGGGGGGATATTTGATGACATCAAATAACATCACTTTATTATATCATTTATCACATCTATTTTGCCCACTTTTATATAATTATTGCATTATTTGGTACTTAATTGCTTTAAAGTTGATAAATGCAATAATTCAGGAGTGTTTTGTGAAGACAAGCTAAAAGGCGCATAATTTGGAGCTAAAACAAAGATATTTGAAGATTGCTGAAATTTCACCAATACGCCGTATCCAACTTAAGAGATACGGTGTATCTGCGTCAAGACTTGACAAGAAAACGCGTTTGACTAATTCCCAATATGGCGTATCCATGCTGTCTACATACACTGTATCCATGAAGATAACTATTTGAAAATACAGTAAATCAAGTAAATTGGGAATGATATCAAAGATTTATTATGAACATAGCGCGCACTCCAAGGAATCTAGCCCAATACGCCGTATCGACCTTGCAGGATACGGCATATCGAGTCTTTTTTAGACACTATAAATAGAAGACTCAAAAACGAGTTTTTAGTGTGCAATATCATATTCATTATACGATACTCACTAAAGACGAATCTTAGAAGAGAAGATCAGCCATCAAGTTCAAGCATTGATCACGAATCCATAGAAGACATCGTGTAATTTTTACTCTCTTAATCGTTCGATTTTCATTGTTTGATTACGCTTGTATAATTACAATGGTTGTGGGCTTATATCCTCGGGTATTAGCCATCTTAATGAAAGTTCAATGTTTGGTTTGTTTCAAAATCGATTTCTTAATTTATCGTTGATTGTTTAATTATGTTTATCACCTCATACTTGTTTATGTATTTGAATATGCAACCTATCATTCAACTGGATCTAGTGATACGGACAAAGTAATCTAGATACCGGGAAAGCTCTCCATATCGTGTCTCATATTACTGGACCAATAGGATCACAAATAACGTTCTGTCTTTGTCTTTTGATTATGAGCTTAGTTAGACCGGTAGGTGACCCGTTTATGTTTCAGCAATCATGCACTTAATTAACTGATAAAGATTAGAATTGTAGACTACCAATATATAAAACATCGTCAAACAATAAGTGGGTAAAGTCCCGTTGGGCTAGGGTTTTAACAGAATCACCACTGATTTAATTCTCTATGATAGAATATAATTAAACTAAAGGATGCTTTATGCGAATGCGTCATTTGTGACAGGATTAATCGTGTCTAGGTCTTAGGATGATGTCCCGCGTAAGTCTTAAGAATGATATGCCGCTTCGAGATAAGTAAATCATTACACTATAACAAACAAACCAGCATTGAACCGGATTTAATATGGCTAATACGGTTTTCTATCATTTGGCTTGTACCGCTTTTCTATCTTCTAATCTTCTTCTTTTGTGTTTATTGTGTATTGAATTGGTATTTGTTTCCACCAAACATGTGCCAGTCTCTCAGGCTGAAAACCCCCATATCAATAGACAACGTACACAACATAGGTTTAACCAGTAAATAGTCTAATTAAAATACTGATAGAATATTAGATTAATATTCCACTCTTAGTGTTCGACACCCTACTTACCGCGAACTTCATCTTGACCGGGTACACTGCTCGTTAAAGTTTTGTTTTAGGTTTGTCGGCTAAATATAAATTTAAAACTTGATAATTAAATAATTGAACCTACACGACAGCACATCACATGTGCAATGGGAAAAAGCAAGAAACAATCACATAAACCTGAATCTGAAGACACCAATCAGGAAAAACTATATCTTCTGCACATGGATCTCTGTGGGCCTATGTGTGTTGCAAGTATAAATGGGAAAAAGTACATCCTCGTCATAGTGGATGATTACTCTCGGTTCACATAGGTGAAGTTTCTAGCATCAAAGGATGAAGCTCTTGATTTCATTATCATGTTTCTGAAAATGATACAAGTTAGATTGAATGCAACTGTTAGAAACATCCGTACAGATAATGGAACTGAGTTTGTCAATCAAACTCTACGTAACTATTATGAGAGTGTCGGTATCTCTCATGAAACATCGGTTGCTCAAACTCTACAACAAAATGGTGTCGTTGAAAGGCGAAATCATACTCTTATTGAAGCCACTCACACAATGTTAATTTACGCAAAAGCTTCTTTATTTATATGGGCCGAGGCAGTCGCTACCGTATGTTACACCTAAAACTGATCCATTATACGACGTCGCCATGGAAAAACTCCTTATGAGCTCTTACATGACAAAAAACCCGATCTATCTTACCTTCATGTCTTTGGTGCACTTTGCTATCCAAACAATGATAGTGAGGATTTGGGCAAACTTCAAGCTAAAGCTGACATAGGAATTTTCATTAGATATGCACCCAAGAAGAAAGCTTACCGTATCTACAACCGACATACCCAAAAAATCATTGAAACTATCCATGTCTATTTGATGAGCTGACGGCAATGGCTTCTGAACAACTCGGTTCAGGACCCGGGCTTCAATCAATGACTCTTGCAACATCCAGTTCAAGACTCGTTACAAACCCTATTCCTCAACAACCTTGTAATCTACCACCTAGAGATGATTGGGGTCATTTGTTCTAACCCATGTTCGATGAATACTTCAATCCTCCAACAATTGCTTTCTCTCCAGTTCTAGTCGCTAATGCACCAAGTGCTGTTGATTTAGCCGATTCACCTATGTCCACATCAATTGACCAAGATGCTCCATCAACAAGTATCCCATCAACACAAGAACAAAAACATTCTCTAATTATTTCTCAATGTTTTGAAGAATCACCAAAAACGCCACATTTTCATGATGATCCGCTTCACGAATCTCTTCATAAAGACTCGACTTCTCAAGGATCTTCATCTTATGTGAGACCAATCCACACTCCATTCGCATCACTTGGTAGATGGACTAAGGATCATCTTATAGCAAATGTAATCAGAGATCCCTCTCATTCTGTCTCCATGAGAAAGCAACTCGAAACTGATGCCATGCGGTGTTATTTTGATGCCTTCCCAACTTTAGTAGAACCAAAGAACTTCAACAAGCAATGACCAAACCATCTTGGATCGATGCAATGCAAGAAGAAATTTACGAATTTGAAAGACTACAAGTTTGGGAATTGGTACCGTGTCCAAATAAAGTCATGTTGATCAAACTAAAATGGATTTATAAGGTCAAGACAGACGAATTTGGTGGGGTACTAAATAATAAGGCTAGATTAGTTGCTTAGGGATTCAGGCAAGAGGAGGGAATCAATTTCGAGGAATCATTTGCACCGGTTGCAAGAATAGAGGCCATCCGTATCTTCGTAGCAAATGCAGCCAACAAGATTATGATGATTTTCCAAATGGATGTCAAAATGGCGTTCTTAAATGGCGAGCTCAAAGGTGGATCAGGATAACCCATCGCATGTGTATAAGCTATAAAGGCCTTGTACGGTCTCAAACAAGCACCACGTGCATGGTACGACATGCTGTCAAGTTTCCTCATTTCATAACATTTCTCCAAAGGTGCAGTTCATTCGACACTCTTCACACGGAAAACAGGAATCGACTTATTACTGGTACAAATTTATGTTGACGATATAATATTTGCATCCACTAATACTGCTTTGTGTAATGAGTTTGCTAATCTAATGACCACTAAGTTCAAGATTTCGATGATGGGGTAGATGTCATTCTTTTTAGGATTACAAATTTCTTAAAGTCCTAGAGGCATCTTCCTAAACCAGTCAAAATATGCTTTTGAAATTATTAAAAAATATGGTTGACAGACGAATTTGGTGGGGTACTAAATAATAAGGCTAGATTAGTTGCTTAGGGATTCAGGCAAGAGGAGGGAATCAATTTCGAGGAATCATTTGCACCGGTTGCTAGAATAGAGGCCATCCGTATCTTCGTAGCAAATGCAGCCAACAAGATTATGATGATTTTCCAAATGGATGTCAAAATGGCGTTCTTAAATGGCGAGCACAAAGGTGGATCAGAATAACCCATCGCATGTGTATAAGCTATAAAGGCCTTGTACGGTCTCAAACAAGCACCACGTGCATGGTACGACATGCTGTCAAGTTTCCTCATTTCATAACATTTCTCCAAAGGTGCAGTTCATTCGACACTCTTCACACGGAAAACAGGAATCGACTTATTACTGGTACAAATTTATGTTGACGATATAATATTTGCATCCACTAATACTGCTTTGTGTAATGAGTTTGCTAATCTAATGACCACTAAGTTCAAGATTTCGATGATGGGGTAGATGTCATTCTTTTTAGGATTACAAATTTCTTAAAGTCCTAGAGGCATCTTCCTAAACCAGTCAAAATATGCTTTTGAAATTATTAAAAAATATGGTTTGCTGACTAGTGTTTCTATAGACACACCTATGGTGGAAAAGAATAAACTAGATGAGGATCTACATGGGACACTAGTTGATGCTACACTATACCGTGGCATGATTGGATCCCTCATGTATCTGACATCCAGTAGACCCGACCTTATTTTTGTAGTCTGCTTATGTGCTCGGTATCAGGAAAAGCCTACCAAAAAGCACTTAAATGCGGTTAAACGGATCTTTTGATACATAAAGGGAACCATTAACATGGGTCATTGGTACTCTAAGGATACCGGTATGTCTCTAACAACATATTCAGACACAGATCACGCGGGGTGTCAGGACACTAGACGCAATACATCAAGAAGCGCTCAATTCTTAGGTGATAAACTTGTTAGACGGTCTTCTAAGAATCAAAAGAACACTGTGATCTCGAGTACAGAGGCAGAATATATTGCCTTATCTGGATGTTGTGCTTAAATCCTATGGATGCATTAACAACTAACAGATTATTGCTTTCAATTCAATAAGATTCCTCTGTACTGCGACAATAAAAGTGCAATTGCTCTATGCTGCAACAACGTTCAACACTCAAGAGCAAAGTACATCGATATACGCTATCATTTTATAAAGGAGCAGGTAGAGAATGGAATTGTGGAACTTTACTTTGTTCGGGCGGAATATCAACTGGCTGACATCTTCACCAAACCCTTGCCGCGAGAAAGATTCAACCTCTTGATCGAAAAGCTCGGTATGAGAAGCATGTCTCCTGAAACGCTTAAACGTCTAACAGAGGAATAAAACGAGTAATGGTGGTAAATCGTAATGTATCCTATATCATATGTATATAAGAAAACATAAAAACACAAAAATGTTTTTCTTTTATATAAATTTTTCAAAAGAAAAAAAATTAAAAAATCAGAAAAATATAAAAATATGTATCTCTGGCATGTCTTCTGAAAATCGATAACATTTACGGCCTTAGAAATGTCATTTAATAATGATACGAGGCTGTAAAGGAAGTTCGAGCAGAAGTTTAAAAAGCTTTTAAAACAAGCCAAAATGGCTTGCTATTATTTCCGATAGCAACCCGGTCATCATCTTAAAGGCAAGTATTTCAAAAAGAAAACTTGACCTCACAACGAGAAATTTATTTTTCTCGGGAATGAATTACTTCATATTCATTCAAAGGCCTGTGCTTACTTTGCAGCACAACCCGTGCTTTCTTTATTCCATAAGTGTACATGTCAGTGCGCTTATGTGTTAAAATAAGAGAAATCTTATTTTTTATGGTGTTGTTTTTCAGAAATAAAACATTAATATCCAAAATTCATCAGAAAATCATTTTCAAAGACATTTGACCACTCAAACAACGACTACAACTCTTTAAATAGAAAACGGGTCATTGTTTGAGGGGGAGAAAATGTCAAATATCTTCTTCATAAAATCAGTTTATGATAAACCAAAAAAGGTTTTAAACAATAACGGGTTAACAATTAAAGGGGAGTTAATTAATTTAAACTTATTTGTGCCTTTTATGTTATGTGTTTATGCCTTTAGGGAATGAATAGAAAAAATAAGTTGCTAGGTATGAAAGTTAAAACTTTAAGGACTAAATGTACCATTAGTTAAACTATTATTTACCTTATAAAACTTGTTTAAAAGGATTAAAAGTTTAGGGGGGCATTTGTGTCAAACTCGAAAGTTAAACTACAAACACCCCCTTGCCCCGTTCTCTTTTCAGTCAACACACACAAACACACTCATTTTAAAATCTTTTATCTTCCCTCCATTGTTGCTCGCTAGAACTTCTTCAGAGACCATCAATCAGCCATTTTTAATCCTAAGGTTTAACTACAAAAGTGTTCCTTACTCCCTAAACATCATCTTCTCCAAAGGAATTAATGTGAATTACGTTTTTGGTCTTGAAAACCCTAGAACTTGATCTAGGGTTTCTCAAAATCGAAAGTGGGTGAAACCCTAAATTGTTTGAGGGGTTTTGTTCGTCTAGGGATGTTAAAGACTCGCTTAAAACAATTTTTTATTTGGTTAACATATGAGTGAATTATGTTAGATTTTAGGGTTGAAAATTTGGGGATGAGTAGAAACTTGTAAAATGTTAGTGGGTTTGGTGTTAGAATGTGTTTATTTATATCCTAGAATGCGTTAGGGCTTGAAAATCCACTGCTTGAACATAATTTATGTGTGTTTGAGCAATTCATGTGTTCTTGGTCATTTGTGACCTTTTTGTGGCAATTTTGGGGTTAATTCGTGTTATGAAAGATTCATGTGTTGTTTGTGTCTGCTTATGATCATGTTTTGTGTATCTATGTTGCTTAAAATTGAAGTTTATGATTGAGAGAAAATTTTGCTTTAAGAGATTTATACGTCCCTTTTTGAACTAAGAGATTTATACACATTTGTTATTGCACTAAGAGTTTATACATCTGTTTATTGCACTAAGAGATTTATTCACATTTGTTATTGCACTAATAGATTTATTCATCTGTTATTGCACTAAGAGATTTATACATCTGTTTTTTGCACTAAGAGATTTATACATCTTTTATTGCACTAAGAGATTTATACATCTGTTTTTTGCACTAAGTGATTTATACACATCTGCGTTGGACAAAACGATTTATACGTTTAGTTATAACTGGGCAATTTATACGCTTTAGTTATAACAAAGCGATTTATACACGTTAAACTAACCAATTTATACGCTTCTAGTTATAACTAAGCGATTTATACACATGTTTTTCTATAACTGAGCGATTTATAAACTGTTTCTATAACTGAGCGATTTATACACTATTGAATAACCAGGCGATTTATACACACCTTATCACTAGGCAATTTATACACTTTCCTAGGCAAAACTATACCAGATTTTACTCTAAGCGATTTACTCCTATAATGTTTCACTAGTTGACTTATTTTAGGTATTTTGCATACGTGTTAATCTGTGTTGCTTAGTTGACTGTGTCTGACTATTAGTTAGTATGATTAACCTTGTTTAATAACTGTCTATGATCTATGTCCTGTGTGTGTGTTAAATGCCTATTTCAATGTGTTGTAATTGTCTTGTAGTGTATATCCACCCTATTTATAAACTGCATTGAGCATTTCTTAGCAGAACCATGAATCTTACTGCTGCCAGTCAAATTGCTCTTGACAATGCCTTGGTTTCTCCTAAGGCAAGACTCAAGATTGGCGATGCAATAGGAGAATCGAATTTTACAAGCCACAAAGAAAAGCCACGTATCAAGTTACTTTGGATGCTCTAAAGCTTAGTTCTTGCTATCCAGCATTCCCGATCACTGCTGGAGTTCCAGAAATATACATGCATCAGTTCTGGAATACAATTACCAAGGTTAAAGATTCATCATCATATCAATTGAAGTTAGACAACAAGAAGTTCAGAGTGAATGTTGAAGTATTCCGTGACATTCTCTAAATTTGTACAAAACTTCCTGATTAACCATTTAATATACCTCCTTCTACTAATGATGAAATTGTGTCATTCATCTATGAACTCAGATACCCAGGAAACATTGTGTCTCTACCTGAATAGGCCGTTGATCACATGCATCAACCCTGGAGAACATTTGCAGCTGTCATCAACAGGTGCATTTCTAGGAAAACCACTGGACTTGATAAACTTAGGGTGTCAAGAGCTTAAATTCTGTAGGGGACGTATCACTGCAAGAATGTGGATTTTGTTGAAATACTTTGTAATACTTTGCATTCTAGATCGATAATCACTTTTTAAGGGAAAGCATGCCCTATCCTAGATTCATAAAGATCATCATCAATCACTTCATCTCACAAAATAAGTCAATCTCCATGAGGAAAAGGATAAATCTACACACAGCTAGAGATGACAGTCTTTTGGGTACACTGAAATATGTATCCAAGACCGAAGAACATCAAGTGCATGGAGCTTTGATTCCTAAAGAGATTCTTAATGAAGACATTATGAACTCTACCGCCTACAAGACTTACTATGCGTATGCCAATGGTGCTAAAGAGCCCAAGAAGGCAAGGAAGTTCAAGAAGCCTGCTTCACCTAAACTGAAGACTGTCCCAGTCTTACCTAAAGAACCTACCAAGAAGCTTGGCAAAGCAAAGAAAGATGTAACTTCAACCAAAAAGACAGCTATTAAACCTAAACCGACTAAGAAGAAGACACCGGTTAAAGCTGATAAAGGCAAAGGTTTGAACATTCTCTCGGAAGTAGCTCTATCTGAAGTTGCTCAACTTAAGGAGGTTACAAAACGAAGCAAGAAATACTTTCACATCTCTCATGCAAGTGGCTCAGGTGATGGAACTGATTTTAAATCAGAGGTTCCTGATGAGCAACAAGGCAAGACCTCTAGTACAAATGAAGGAACTGGTACTATACCAGGGGTTCCTGATGTACCTAAATATGAGTTTGAAGGTAACAAAGAGTCTTGGGGTAATAGTGGAGAAGAAGATGATGATGATGAAGATGATACTGAAGATGATGATTATAATGATGGTAACGATGATGGTGATGATAATGATGATGATGATGATAATGATAGTAATGATGATGATGATAATGATCATGAAAGGACTGAGTCTGACATAGATGAGAATCTTAATCTCAATCAGTCTAATGAAGAACATGAAGAAGATGAAGAGGAATATGTTAATGAATTCATTGATAAAGAAGATGATGTTGATAATGCTAATGAGGAGAATGAAGAAGAGTTAGATGATGCTGAGGAATTGTACAAAGATGTAAATGTGAACTTAAGGAAATAAGATGTAGAAATGACTGATGCTGATCAGAGTGGAACAGATCAACACAATGTCTCTTAAGAGTCAGGGTTTGAGCAGGAAGAAGAAGATGCTCATGTGACACTTACAACTGTCCATGACACACAGACGACTGAAGGTCCAATGCAAAGTTCTTCTATCTCGTCCGACTTCACAGAGAAGCTCCTAAACTTTGAGAACGTGTCTCCAGCTGACAATGAGATCGCTTCCTTGATGGACACCACCGTTCATTATGAAGAACCAAGCGGTCAGAAATCTACTCTTTATACCATACCAGTAATGGTAATTTCCAAAATCACGTCTGCTTTTAACATAACCATTCCTCCACCACCTCCTTCCTTTAATCCTCTTCTATAACAAGCAACACCAACTCTTACACTAACGACTTTAGAAGTAACAACCTCATTTCCTGCACTTCTAAACTTCACATCTATATTCAGATTCAATGATAAAATCACCAACTTGGAAAGAGATCTGTCAGAAATGAAGCAAGTTGATTAGTATGCTCAAGCCATCTCTTCAATTCCTACCATTGTAGATCGCTACATTGACAACAAACAAAGAGAAGCCATTCAACAAGCCATTAAGTCACATACTGTAGAATGTAGAGAAGAAGCTCTTGCAGACAGAAGGGAGTATGTAGATCTGATTAACATATCAGTGAGAGCTATTATCAAAGAAGAAGTCAGTTCTTAACTTCCTCAGATTCTTCCTCAAGCAGTCTCAGAATTTGCAACTAATGTGATTGAGCAAAATGTCACAGAATCACTGATAAGTGTAAAATACACATATCCGTTTATACCTAAAAATAACCCAAATAAACCCAAAACAGACCAAAAATGGCAAAAATATGCTTGTATTTGTGTTTTGTGTTTGCAGGTATGGATAAGTCAAAAATCACAAGAAAACAGTCAAAAGCAAGCAGGCACGGACACGAGAATCAGAAGAGAACAAAGCCGAAGCTCCAAAAGCCCAAAGACTTTGCCAAATTCTTCTCATAACAATCCACAAGGACCATTCTTGCATATCCCGAAAGTTATTTATAACGTGAAAAGAGGAAAGAAAGATAAGGGCCAAATGTGTAAACTTCTCAAACTACAACAGTTTTAACTGTAAAAAAAAAAGGAGCGGGAACCCCCTTTTACTATTCACCCGTCTTCCCCAATTTCACTCCTATGGTAAATCAAGGGGCAAATGAAAATTAAAGGGTACGAAAGACAATTCTAGGTCTCTCTTACAAGATGGCAGGGATAATTTAGTCTAATCAAGGGGATACTTATCCTAGCTCAAGCTCAATGCCACGTTAGCCATGGTGAAAGCACAAATTCATGTGGGTTTTGTGCTAAACTCACTCACAAAACTAACACAAACGTCACATCAAAGAATGCCAGCCTGGCAATCCTCAGGTGTCCACAAAATGATCCAACGTCCCACAATATAGATCAAATGATTGAAGAAATGATTGGCCAGGATTAAAAGTTTGGTGAGCAAGGATAGAGGTCCTAGAAGCTTCAGCTTGGCACTATAAATAGGCCTCATTCTCACACACACTGGGAGTCCTTTCTTTTTATCTAGTTTTTAGTAGTCGATTTATTTAGTTTTTTTAGCTTAAATTCGTAATTTTCTTAAATGTAATTTCCTTTTTCAAGTATTGTAATCAGCTTCTTTAATTAATTCAGTTTTTAGTGTTTTAAATCTCATTTTCTAAGCTCTCATTTAAAGTCATAAGCTCTCTTAATAAGCCAAAATTATCTCAATAAGCTCATATTAAAACTCTTTCAGTCTATAAGCTGAAATAGAGCTGTTTGAATTTAGTATTAATCTTATCTAAACCTTTAATTAGTTTAAACTTACTATCGTTTATTGTATCCAAGCTTTTGAAGGGGATCTTACCATATGAATAGATCCAAGAGACTATTACGTGCTAGCTTATTACTAAGCTAGAAGCTTGAAGCTGCGCTTAAGATTGGGTTCCTTTTGTCTTTAGCGCTAAAGATTAAGTAAGTTTCTCATTTTCATTCCCTCTAAATTCAGTTTAAAATATGCTTAGTTTTTGCTTATATGCTTAAAGTGTTTATTTATTATTCTCTTTGCATTTGTTAATGTATAAAGTCTCTTTCTACGTGGTATTTAGTTGTTTTGTTTTTCACACTGATATTGGCTTTATATCCAGTTATAAGATGCATTAGTTGCTTATCTGTCATAAACTACATTTCAAATCGTAAAAAATAATCAGTTTAAATAGTTCATAGATCTTAGATAAGGCTTATTCTCAGTTTGTTTTAACATGATTGTTAAGTTGTTCTTTAATTGAAGAGCTAGTCTTTAACTGGGATTAATTACGAATGAACTTAGATTAAGTCTTATTCAGTTGTTTAATCATGTTTATTAAGTTTGTTTTAAGCTAGTTTTTATCTGGTATTTAGTTCTTTTTCTTTAGATTTCTCTTAAAAAGCTTTTCTAAATCCTGTCAAAATGGTAAAAGGGTGTTTGGTTTAGTGCAGTCTCAAAATTACACTAGCAGTACTAACCTCAGTTAGTACTGCTGAACCTTTGCACTACCAGTACTAACTTCCAAGTTAGTACTGCTTCCTCAGTTAGTACTGTTAGCTTTAATCTCAGTAGGATTAAGTTTAGTTTTAGCTTATTTAGTTTTAGTTTTCATTTTTTTAGCTTATTTTCTTTGCTTATTTAGTTTTCAAAAGTCAAAATTGCACCAGCAGTACTTTCACTTGAAAGTACTGCTGAACTTTTACACTACCAGTACTAACCATAAGTTAGTACTGCTGTGTTCTCAGCCTCATTTAGATAAATAATTTTAGGATTTAGCTTATCAAATTCAGTAGAATTTAAGTTTTCATAGAGCTTAATACAATTTAAGTCTTAACTTGCAACTTCTAGCTTATTTTCCTAGTTTAATTTAGCTGTCAAAAGTCATAAAAACCTAAAAATTCCAAAAACAGTAGGAACTTAAGTAGAGTCTAAATTTGTTAAATTTGTTTATAAGTCTAGATTTTATAGCTTATTTAGATGGATAACAAGTAGTTTAAGTTGTCTTTTAAGTTTCAAAGTCTAGTTCAGCTTATTTAGTTCTCTAGCTTATTTGAAGTTTGTGTTTCTTTGCTTATTTCCTGAGTTTGCTTATTTCATGATCAATTTCAGTAGCATAAAAGTAGTTTAAGCTTGAATTTCTTTTCATTTATAGATTAAGCATATCATAAGCTTTTCAAAACTTCTTTCCTTTTTCATTTTGAACTAGTTTTGAGTTTTTTATAGCTTAATTTCTAAAACCAAGGGATAAGCCCTCCTTTCTGTAACAACCTAAAGATAAGCTCTTTGTGAGCTTATTTGTGAGTTTCAGACCAAGTAACCTTTATTAATCTTGTTTCCCCTGTCTTCCTTTACAACTTTGCTTCTTTGAGTTTTTCATTTTAAGCACTTTTCAAATTTCACCTTAATTTAGTCCTTAATTTGTAATCGGGGTAGATTTTCAGGGTAGAAAGTGTAACTTTTCAATCTTAGTTGTTTTGCCAGTTAGTCCTTTTCCTTTTTGCATCATTAGTCCATTAGTTAAGTTTTTAATTAGTTAATTAAGTCTTAATTAATAATTAGGGTTAAGTTTTAATTAGTTTAATTAAACTTTTATAAAAAGATAAAAATTAGGGCTTTTATTTTTAATAATTTTCTACACTTTTTCTTAAATTAGTAAATTTTAAGTTTAAGTTTTTAGGGTTAAATCTTAGTCAAATTGCTTAATAGTTGCATTTTCGTAATTGTTCATTTTAATTTTATTTTTCTATCTTTCCAAATCAAACATCTTTGTTTCATTCAAATCAGGATCCGAACCTAAACGTGGTTTCAATTTCACTAGTCATTGGGGATAACGACCCGGGTGATCATACTTACCCGGTTAAACATACGTATTTTATATTGTATTATATATATTTTTGAGAGTGAATTTTATCAAGGGTAACTTGGTATTCTTCTTAATTTCTCTTCTTAAGTATTATATTTTATATATATTTTTACGTGTGTTAAAACTTCACATCAATCACTAAAAGCTATTGTCTTAGAATAGTCTTCATCTTAATCAAAGTCTACTTATAAGGCGGCTGCATCACTCTCTGAGTTTGAACTAACAAAGATTCTTAAGGATGATGCACTGGTCATAAAAGGGAGCTTTATGATGCACTGGTCAAATCTTATAACATTGACAAGGATCTCTTTGATACATATGGTGAAGTATTCATGTTGAAAAGGAGTCGAGAAGACAAAGACAAAGATCAAGACCCCTCTGCTGGATCAGACCGAGGGACAAAAAGAAGGAAGTCGAGTAAAGATGCTGAATCATCTAGGGATCCAAAGTCCAAGGAGTCTAAGTCAACAAGATCTTCTAAAGGCATCTCTCGCTCTCAACATAAGTCATCTGGCAAGTCTGCCCATGCAGAGGAGCCAAATCATACATTTGATGACTTGGGAGTGCAACAGACTCAAGAGTTTGACACGGGTAACAATGATGAACAACCCGATGACGAGGCTATTTCTAAGTCTGACTGGTACAAGAAACCCGAACAACCTCTGACTCCTCATCCTGATTGGAATAAGAGACAACAAGTTAACTTCACACCATCTCAAACATGGATTACTAACCTTGCTCATGCTGAAAAACCTCCTACTTCATTCGATGAGCTCATGGATACTCCAATTGACTTCTCTGCATTTGTCATGAATCGGCTTAACATTGCAAATCTGACTCAAGAACTTCTGGTTGGACCGACATTCAACCTACTCAAAGGCACCTGCAAGAGTCGTACGGAACTAGAGTATCATTTTGATTACTCTATAAGCCTCTACCGTTGATTCCAAATCATTCAGGTTGTCATGTTATCCCTTTTGATCACTTCATCAACAACGACCTGGAATATCTGAAAGGTGGAAGTTTAAGCAGAAAATACTCAACTTCCGTAACAAAGACAAAGGCTGCTAGTTATGTGGTTCAATAGATTGAAGACATGGTTCCTAACATATGAAGTCTCATAAAGGTAGTTTATGATAAACATGCCTACTGGGGTACTTCACACTGGGGTCCCAAATGTCAAAATTTTTTACGTGTTCGCAAGCAACAGGCCTTCGTCAAAAGATGTTTGCTCCAGAAAACAAATCATTACAATTACCAGCCTTAAGAGTATGAAGTGGTATGACTACGGTTACTTAGACGAGATTGAAGTTCGTAGAGA
>BQNB010006917.1:0-33858 GCA_026074375.1 Tanacetum coccineum | reverse complement strand
CATATTTATCTCTTTGCATCCTTATCTTCAAGTCAGCAGCATTAACCATTAGCAGTATTAACTTTTCTTCTAGCAGTATTAACTAACACTGGCAGCACTAAGTTTGTACTGGCAGTACTAACTCCATTAGTACTGTTAGTTATACCTTGGCAGTATTAACTCTTGATGAATATTTATTCCTAACACAAAATAGACCATTCAATTAATTCAGGTAGAGGACCAAACACATTCATAATAAATGGTCAAATTTATCATAGAATGGGTTCCCTTCTTCCAGCAGAAGACGTTCCCCTAAGGTATGCACAACTGTACTTCTTTGACACGCAGAATGAAATCAGGAATTGGATGTCGGCTTTCATAAGTAAAGAAACACCAGAAACAATCGACAAAAACATAGTGGCCAACCTGATACAAAGGTTGGACCAGACTAGCGCAATGGCCAAATCATTTCGAATGGCAAAGGAGTGGTGTTGTTCACATGGTGATGCTAACTTCGGGCTTAGACTGCTAAGCGAGAGAACAACAACAAGACAATACAACGAACCTACTGTATCTGAAGTATCGGCTCTCATCATAAATGATTTTGGAGACGGCCTTCCTACTAGGGATATAGTAGTCAACAAGAACAACACTGGCCCATAACGCATTTTAGAATTACACCCAAGCTACATGGCGCTGCAATACCCTTTGTTATTTTTGTTTGGCGAAGATGGATGCCATGAAAACATACCAGGCATTCGGAAAACAAAATGTGGTTATGTAACCATGAAAGAGTATTATGCCTATATAATTCAGCAGCGAACAACCAAGACATGCTCTGCGTAGATCTGTATCACAACCTTTGCGATATTGTGACAAGAGGCGACATAAATGCAGCTGGACTTGGAAAGAGAATAGTTTTGCCTTAGACTTATATAGGCAGTCCAAGATACATAATGCACAACTATCAAGACGCAATGGCTCTATGTCGAACGTACGGTAATCCAGACCTGTTTATCACTTTCACTTCGAACCCAAAATGACCTGAGATTGCTGAGATGTTGGCTTACATACCGGGTCAGAAATCTCACAATCGACCAAAAGTAGAGTTTTTAAAATGAAACTGACAGAACTTTTAGAGGATCTTACCAAACACCATATTTTTGGAAAATCTTGCGCATGTAATGTATATCATTTCATAAAGTCAAAAATTCGCTTCGACTGAGTTTTTTTAACACTACCTGCTAACTACGTTATACTCCCTTTGAGTTGTATATGTAATAGAGTTCTGATAAAACTAAAACACATGATAGTTCTTGGATCGTTTATAGCTCAGATTGTTTAGATCTTTTTATCTAGAATAATAATAACAATGAACATAAAGAATATGCATAGCGGAAATAGCATAATGAACAAAGTTATTTAAAAAGGTTTTTCTTTATTAACACTCTAAGCCCCAATATTATTTGATCAGAATAATACGGTTACATCAATAAACTGTAACATGATCAAGTTACCTTGACCTTGAGGCTAAACACTACATATGGCGTCTACATTCTCACGCTTGGAATACACACACACACACACACATTTAGTTACACTATGGAACTCACGACTTGTACACCTAAACCTAATAACCTGTATCTTTTTATATAATAGAGATATTAGATTTTACAAAGGATAAGTATTAGGAAATAAGTAAATCTTCCTAAATTTAATAATAATCTTCTGTAATCTTCCATCATTTGAAGAATTCCTCCTTTGTCTTTTAAGTCCTTCATCTTTCATATATTTTGTCTTATCAACTCAAATATAATTCCCTACAGTCTTCCCCTAGTTCATAATGACAAAACCAAAATAAGCACGAGCTTCTTCCCCTTAAGCTAATATATATGAAAAAATAGAACTATACCACCAAGGATCTACAAGTTGCAAATCATCTTTGTAACGCCTTCTTCCCCTTTTTGTCATAATCAAATAAGAGACTAAAGTATGCAACTTTGATTTCGACAACCACAAACCACTATCACACTTCTAATCCAGCCTTCCAACAACTTAAATTACCCTACATGACGCACCATAAGATAAATGAACTTGAACAGTAGAAAGTTAAACTAGCAGAAGTAATAATGACTTACATTAGTTAAAACATTCACCTCATGTGGTGCATGTAAATAGTTAAACATTTTAACAATAAGCTTCCCCTGAAACCCATACGTTAACCATTTCGTGAATCTTGAATTCTGTAGGCTCTATGTAATGATTACTGATAAAGGAAACTAAGTATAACGAACTTGATACTGAAGTAGAACAACCTAAAATTGTGTCTTATATCTTATACTATCCACGTGATGTCAAACTTATACCAAGACCAAAATATAAGTAGATCGCAACCTTTTGACAAAATCCTCATCTTCTATGAGACACTGAGCACTATAACGTAACTCCTTTAAGTGATAGCAAACGTGCGCATTGAGGACCATAAGAGAAATCACACATTGCTAGATTTTGCAAGTCTTCATCAACACCGTATAAGCACGAACAAGTTATCTTCAAAATCATCACTAACACTAACTTTTAAGATATTATAAGAACACGCACCTAAGAAACTTTACTTCAACTTCAAATAAGTGATAAACAATCGTCTTCGTAATCAATTATTTCAATTAATTCCAAAACTAGCCTTTTTCTATCTAAACCAATCCGAGATCCAAAATGTGTGTGTTATCCGATATCTGATAGAGCTAGCAGTATTAAATCCATAAAACCCAAGCAGTATTAACCAATATGATTTTTTAATGCTAACAGTACAAACTTAATAAGCCACAACCAAAAAGAACAGTAGTAACTGCTTTTCTAAACCTAGCAGTACTAATAACCAAGTAGCAGTATTAAGTGTACAATTTGAAAACCCTAGCAGCAGAAAGTATATATAGCAGCATTAACAAAACTGGCAGCATTAACCATCATATATGTTAGCAGCAATAACACCTTTGAAGCTTAGCAATACTAATACCATATATGGGAACAATCCCATCTATAAAACCAAACCTCATTTGATACTTCTTGCTTTTTATAATCAATATCCATAAATTAATCTGCCATAAAACACGACAACCATTCCTTATCACCACTTGAAACTAAGTCGCCATCACTCTACTTTTTGAACACGCATGCTACTGCTCCTTCTTGATATCTTTCAAGACCTTGTCATGATTGTAGCAGATATAAACCAAAACCCCTACATCGTTCTTTAGACATGTGTACAATACATACTTTCATTTTCATCATGAGATCCTGTCAGCCAAATTTGATACGCTAATACTATCTCCATTAATGAAACATGTCTCATCATGGATTGAATTAGGGTTATTCAGAAACCCTAATCGTTTTATATCATACAATGAATATGCTTGCAATGGAGAAATTGATAATCGAAAACAAGATTTCAATAGATGGGTGCTGGCTGTGGGTGATGGGAGGATTACCAGCTAAAAAAAGGTGAAAAAAAAAAAATTTTCGGAAGATGAGCCAACGTGGATTGAGATTCTAGAAGAATTCCTTATCAAATCATAGACCTCTCCAATTGAGCAGATTGTCGCAGAAACGTACCCCGATTTCACTTCAAGGCAAGGTGATGATGAATATCTTACAGAAAGAGCAATTCTAACCCCAAGGAATGATGATGCTGATGCAATCAACGAACAAATGTTCAAAAAATTAGGAGGGGCCGCTGTTACTTACAATAGTGTAGACGAAATCTGTAAAGCATCCACAGATACTATAGATCAACACGACCTATACCCAGTCGAGTTCTTAAATTCGATAAATTTTCAAGGAATGCCCCCCCCATTGCCCTATGCTTTAAAAGGATCTCCAATAATGCTCATTCTGAAATAATAACCCTAGTAAGGTCTGTACAAAGGACGAGAACTCTCATTACTGATCTTGCCCAAATTTGTTATTCATGCTAAATCCTATACATGGTACATGTAGGGGACATCTGTCATCATACCACCGAATTGTGTTGTCATCTACAAAATCAAAATGGCCGTTTATATTGAAACGAAGACAATTTCCAATCAAGTCGTGCTACGCAATGACAATTAATAAAAGTCAAGGGCAGTCTCTAAATTATGTGGGCCTCTATTTACCAAACCCTGTGTTCAGTCATGGACAACTTTACGTGGCACTATCTCGGGTCACAAGTCCAGACGGGCTAAAGATCTTAATGATTGAAAATGAAGATAGAGAACTTAAGAATCACACGCGTAACATAGTTTTTAGGGAGGCCTTCCAATAACGTTTCCTAAGAGATCTACCCTACATACAAAGGACTGATGTTTAATATTATTATCAAATTATTATCATTGTCTCCAGCACCATAACATTGCATTTTATAAATTGTTGAAAAACCATATGCACACATAAAGCCATACATACTTGCATAACATTTTTTACCTGCGTAATTCTAAACAGAAAGAATAGCATTATAAAAAGATAAAACATGACATCGCAAAACACACCTTCATATGTAAGAGGTGCTCACTTCAGTCAAATATCCTGCTACACTTCTTCTGAAACAACCTATACATGTGGAAAACATATTTCAGTTGGAGATTACCATTTAATTTCACCTGCCATTTACCATATTGCTAAATCTACATATTGCACTAACCAACCACCAAGCAACGCACAATTAAAAATACAAAATACAATATCTATGTTGCATAAACATGACTAAAGTGTTGAAACAACTTAACCTTGAACTGAGCAATATAAAAATCTGCAAACGATGGCACTTGAGATTACCATTTAGTTTCACCTTACTTTGTAGCCATGAAAAAAGAGAAAGGTTCAACTTAAAACTGCCTTCTTGTATTTCACACATCAAAACCTTATTAAAAATCAACAGAACTTAAGGGAAAGGGACAACAATGCCGCCGAAAGTGATATTAAAAACAATTACACATCTATTGATAGGTCAATAACATGTGCTAATTTTGAACATCCTTGAGTTATGAATACTGAACGTAGCAACTCCAAAATAGCAGCAAATTAACAGACAAAAGATCCTTAATAGCTTCCTCACATCAAAAGCTCACATCAAGTATTCATTATCATTCGCAGCTACACAATAACAAATTGATAACCATAAATAGCTTAAACCCTTTCTCACTTCAAAAGCCTAAAGCTACTAATCTTTACAGTAAAATATCAAACCTTTCATTTACATGTCAAGATAACAAACATCCATTCACAAGCATTAAAATTAAACATTGTAAAAACAAAAACATATAATAAGTTCATAGCATTCATATTTCATTCAAACCCTCATTAACATTGTTCTTCATACAAACTTCAACTACAACCATTCCAAAACATAATCTAGAAATAAGAAAACATTAACATTAGTAGACAATTATCATTAGACCAAAAAACTACCCAAACCCTGTGCCTACTCTGAGTTGATTTTTGCATCCATGATGTCCAGATGACCTTCAAAGGTTGTGATCTCCCCCTCGGTGTCTTTAATCCTCTGATTCAAACCCATAATCTTCCAACCCAAGATCCTTTTACTATCCTTCAAGCAACCCAAACTGTCAGCATGCTCAAACAGATCATCCATAGCTTCCATTTCAGCAATCATCGCATTCACCTGACCTAAAGCACTTTTTGCAAAATCAACTTCATCACGGAGAACCCTAATCAAACGCTTGCACTCACTAATTTCTTGGAAGATAAAAAAATTCATGTATTTGGGTGTTTCGGTCTCACTACAACACTCAGAGATTTCATCAATAAGACGCCTTTTGCCTACAACATTCAATTGATCCAGAAGGGGGGGGGGGGTGGCCCCAATTTGAATCAATTGCTTAAAAAAAAAAGTAGGGTGAGGGTTCCGTGTGAGAAGATTAGAATGAATGGCAAGATTAATATAATTAGTGGTTTATATAAGATGCATTTTTTGTGGCTGTGTGATAGAGTAGGATTAACGTGAACCATCATGATAACTAGAAACTTAGCCGGCGACAACTGAAAGGCAATGAATATACCGTTCAAATCCAATTAAGAAGAAAAACCAAAAGAAGAACCATAAAACCCTTGCACTTCTAAAAAAACCAAACTAAATCCCCATGCATTCTAAATTAAACAAACTAGAAACTCCAAGTTTCTAAATTAGACAAATCAACCCCATTATCTTTAAATTTTAACCATAGTACAATAACATTTGCTCAACCAAGCATCTTCAATTAACCAAACCACGAACATAAAGTCCAAGTTTATGCTAACAATTATTTTAAAATTAAATAGACATCATGAAATATAATACCAACAAACTCACCAATAAAACTTCACGAAATTTAAACTTAACCAAAAATTCCAGTGGAAAATAGTAGCCTCTAAAAACTTATAAAATTACACACACAATCACATGTTTGCGACATAAAACACAAAATCACCTATAATGTGACGGAAAAAATATTTACTCTATCAAAATAAGGATCATGTAGATTAACATTTAAAAAAAATGCACGATCAAGCTTAATGATCGATATATCATTGCGCAACAATCAATTACATACAACACTAAGCAACCAAGAAATCGAGTTATCATGTGTGCATCGCACAGCTTAATGATCGATATACCATTGCGCAACAATCAATTACATACAACACTACACCCCCAAAAAATAACCCCAAAAAAAGAAAAATAAAATTTTATTTTTTTTTTTTTTAAAAAAGGGGGTGGGGGGGGGGGGGGGGGGGGGGGGGTAAAATTAAGGGGATTATTCCGGTGTGCATGCAACGGGTCTGAATGCCTCGTATTGGTAGGAAACCAATCAAACATATTGACTAATATGAAAGACCCTCAAATTTCATTGAACCCACTCTTTAACATCGCCCCTCTCCAAACTCGACTAAGGTAAACGAATTAGAAGAAGACGCATCCTTGAAAGCTAGGTTGGTTAATTGTTGGATTGGCAAAGTGAAAAACTTCAAGGTGGTCCAAAACGCTTGGGATATTATTAAAGGAAACGGGTTAGATGAATGTAACATAAAATACTTAGGTAGCCTCTCTTTTCTATTCGAATGGAGTTCGAAAGAGATCGCATTAAAGAGTTTGGGATCAAATAAGTTATGGCTCTAGAGTGTTTGGACGACCTACAATCCATAGGTATTGTTGTCTCTCCATCTAGTAGGTTGTGTTTTATTTTTGGGGGTGATCATCTTTGAAGGGATTTTTTTTGATATAAAATTTTCCCACCATTAGGTTGCGGAGAATACAAAAGTCCATTTTTACAATAGCTAGTTCCTTTAGAGATGTATTGGAAGTCATTAAGTTTGATTTTAACTCAGAAATTTTGCAACCTGGCAAAGCTCTTATCTACTCACAAAATCTAAATGAGATTAAGTGTGTTCTTAAGTCATCTCTAAATGGACGTCTCGTGGATGTTAAGGTGTTTGAAGAATCAGATTTTCTCTTGCATTGTTATGAAAGTCACACTATGAGAAGCATAATCCCACATAAAATAAAATCTTTTTGGGGGGTATCTGATTCTCAATTCTCTTTTGATAAAGATAAACCATGTGTTGATGATACTTTTGGTGGTGCTGTTATGTGCGACAGGCCGGTTGGCCAACGTTTAGAGGGTTTGGAAAAGGAAGAGCCACTGACAGTTCACTCCCCCAAGTAGAGATTCTGGGAATTTCAATTTTGGTGCGGGTCTCTATGACGAGGATATTAATATTTTCCTGTTTTTCACTTTTCCCCCATTTTTTGTTAATAAAAGGGGGGGGGGGGGGGATGTGATAGTAATGTGGGTCCCGATATTGATGCTAGTATGCTACTCCTATTGATTCCGAACCCGGTACATGTTGGTGACCAAGTTCAGCTAGACTCATTGAACCACCATTTTGGACCTTCTATTAATTTGGCTAGGCCCAATTACTAGGTGGGCTCTTGTGAGCCAATAACTAATCCAACCTTTCCCTTGGATAATAATGATAACACAGAAGTCAACAATTCTAACGATGATAATGATAAAGAACATTACTCGCGCGTTGCTGCGAGGTGTTAATTTTTTGCGCGTTGTTGCGGGACACTATTTTTTTCTATTTTATGCGGGTTTATGTTTTTGGTCTTTGTAGCGTTATTTTTTATGTCATTTTTTTTCTTCTGTGAATTTATTTTCACGGTTGTTTATTTTAAAGTTATTAGCAATTTTAGTATTTTTTTAAAATTTAAACATTTTTTTATACAAGCGTACGTATGTTCAGAAGCATTACAAATATTTTGTCCTTATTGTTCGCTTTTCGAACATTATTTCCGGGGGTGTTTTGAAGTTTATTACAAAGAAAAGTCATAAATAGTTAAAAGAGTGGGATGTGCCTGTGCGTTGCAACGGGGTTTTTTTTATGTTGCATACTTGTATGTTTCACGTTATTATACGCGCGCCATAAACGTTGAGTAAATAAAAATGGGAGAAAAAAACGGCATGCAAGAGGAAAATCTCAGATGAGGCGTATGTTAACACCAAGATCACGACATGCAAGAGGAAAAGCAAAGTAAATAAGAAGAGACTAGTGGTTGGTTGTAATAACTGTTATTCTTCTTCGATTCCCAACAGTAATTTTGTTGACGATCTCGACGAGGCAAATGCAATGATGAACATTAGTAAGAAGATTGGTTATTTTTTTAGAAGTGATGGGAAATGACAGGGGCATAACTAGGTATCGTGACTAGGTTGTTTCCTTGATGTTTCTATGTGTTTATTTATTTTTGTTGAGAGGATTATTTCTTTAATTATTATCGAATGGCTTAGGATTTAGATTGTAGAAAAAATTAGGTTGGGGATTTGGGGCCAAAGATACAGCCCTGTTTCTTAGTATTCAAAGATAAGATAAACGAAGCTCAATTTAATGGTTATTTCTTTGGTTCATATCTATGGTCACGGTCTAATGTTAGTTTGTTCATGGAGGATTGATAATTGGTGCTTCTGGAGGTTGCTTAATCTGGTGGACGTTTATTCTTTTGTTTTGAAGATCTGGTTTTCAATCAAAAATTTTAATGTGCTTTGGGGATGTGTGGGATTCCTCAGAAGGTAACTCTACTCAATGTATATGGTCCCCAATCTAGTGTTGACAAAGATGCTTTATGGATCTCTTTGGAGAACCTCATTGGTTCTTCAGATGTGATTTGGGTTATTTTTGGTGATTTTAATGTTATTAGATGTGGGGAGGAAAGAGCTGAGACTCATTTCAATCCTCGCGAAGTGTAACATTTCGTATTTTCAGGTCATTTATGACGCTATTTAAATTCACTATTTATCTTATTTTCTCGTACGCATTCGCTTTTAATTTTAATCGATACGTTAAAATCGCGTAATCTATAAATCAACAATCAAACGTTTTTAAACGGGCACAAATAAATTAAAAGTTTATGTCAAGCAAATCATTATATTAATTTTTTTCTAAAGTAATAATTATCTTTTATATTTTATTTTTTGTTGTTAACGTAAATTAAATACGTTTCCCAAAATATAATACGTTTTGGCATAACTCAGGAACCACAAAAATAATTATACGATTCAAACAAATACCATCATCTTATACCCATATACTTAAAAGTAAAAAATATATCTATATAGCATATATATGCCGAAATTAGTGCAATTTATACAAGGTTATATAAGAAAAATCTTACAACTTGGTCAAATGTACCTCATTTGCATTAATACTTAGCCATTCCATGTTGGTTTGACCAAAGACACAAAAACTTGAATCCTTGAATCCTTTTGAGGTTGGCTTGAGATGTTTATACTAGCTATTGACATTTGATGCATAAAGTGCATTAGTAAACAGATAGGTAATCATAGAGCATAAAAACATTTAGTCAAAAATTTTCCAAATTCTCTTCCTGTTCTCTCCTTGACTCACGGCAAGAAACAAGCCTCCAACCAAAATCCATACATAAAATTTATACAAAACTATTCACGATCACATCCTAAAAGATATTCTAAGGTGTTTCCAAGCATTGGATTACCTTTTTGCAAGTATTAAGCAAGAAATCAAGATTAGGGTTTTCATTTGGAAACTAGGGTTTTCTTGGTTATAATCTTGGGTTTAAAGTCTAAACAAGGGTTTAGCACTTATTTGTCATCATCCTACATCATCTCATTAAGGTTATCTTAAGCCCTTAACTTTTCATTTATATGATTATATGAATTGTGATGTTTATATGTGAAATCACAATTAGGATTTATGTTTAACTTGTAAACATGGATTTTTCTTGGAAATATAGTTTTATGAGCTTTTAGTCATGATATATGAACACAAAAATAAAGTCATAATGTAAGTAAAAGACTTGTACACTTTTGGTAAAGTTATAAAGTGTAAAATATAAAAACAAGGTTAAAAATAGACTTAATTATAGTCACCAAACTTTCTGTCCTAAAAGTGTTATAAAATCATTACTTAATTATATTTTTATATATGATATACATTTCACGAAGATTTCTGAAAAAAAAAGGTATAAGGAAACTTTGCCAAACGGATTATAACGAAAAAGTTACGTTAAAAAATCAAGTTATACGTTAATAAACGGAGTTGATAAAAATAACTTTTATAAACTTTTAAATCAAAATCAGATAGTTTGTTAGTTTTAAAAAATAATAGATATTTTTAGGATTCCAAATATGATAAGAATCGTAATTTTTCAATTAATAACGGAAGAGTTTTGAATTTCGCGAGTTACGGACAATTAATACTTTTATAAAACATTTTTTTATTAAAGTTACTGTTTCATGACAGAATAGGTTATATTTTTGTAAACCTTTAAATTGAATTAGGATTTTAGATAACGAGAACGCCTCAAAAAGAATCGTTAAAAACGGAGCTATAACGAATAAAATACGACATTTACGAGTTTTTAAGACAACAAATACGATTTGTATAAAAAACCCACGTCTGATTGTGAACAGTAAAAGTTACTGTTCTCAGAGGGTCAAAATATGGAAAATGTCAAATTATGATATACTCGTCCTTAATACGGAAAGCGTGGGGCATAAGAAACGTCAAAATGGGATTAAAATGCAAAAGATTGTAGTTTTACTAAACCGGTAATTTAAATCGTTTTTAACTTATTAAACACAATTTTACCAAAACCATTAGTTGGTGATTGAGCTATATAGAATTATATGTGGTTATCAAAATACTATATTTATAGGGGAGTGTCATTTATTGTGGCTTCTTCTGGGGTGGGTACGACGAGTTGCTGGGATTTACGATTTAAAGTGTACAAGTTCCTCATTCGTTCATACCGTTCCTACTTAATTATGATTGCCCCGAACGATTAGTATGATGGAGCTATAAGGAAATATAAATAATCAAAGTGTTTAGTACTTATACGACCTATATTGGATTAGGTTGCCTTCGGATTCCTTCGTGACGCATTTTTCTATTGTGAATACTTGTTGATTTCCATTCACTCGAGGTGAGTTCATAGTCTCGCATTTAAAATCTTTTCAATGTTTTATAAACCCGCGAGGGGAATACATGCTTCGTTTCTAGTGAACTTTTGATTTCTACAAACATAAGCTGTTACAGACTATTTTTACTAAAGCTCGATTTGTTTACTACTGTTTTGAGATCGTGAATACATATATTTGAAAACGTGAATTTTAGATCATGATTGTTTTTTCTACGGACCCAACAAGTGTTTTTCAGTGTATTGCTATCCAGATTAATGCTGGAATTTTTTGCATATAAGTACTCCTTCTTGCCACTTAAGTCTAATGTTTATCATGAACCGTCAGTTGCTAGTGTCTGTTGAGAGCGAGTGTTGTGGATAGAATCTATCGGGATTGACAACCCCACCTTTTCTTGGGGTCACAAGCATGACTATGGGGCATTGAAATTTGAGGTATTACTTTTAGATGTTGGCAGAACATCCTACTTTTATGGGGCATTCCAATCTATTGATTGAAGTACGTTAAGGTTTCGGTGGTCATTTTTTGTGTTAGTGCATTAATACAATGTGTTGGACATGTGAATGTGTTTCTTTGTCTACATTACTTGTTTGAAATTGGATTATGTTACTTAGTCCACCATTTACTTCCGATCTTGTGGTTCCACTTTTAAATACTTCTTGATTTGATGAATCACTACTTGGATTTGGATTGGATTCGGATTGGTAATAAACACTTTTAATGTTGTAAACGCTACTTTTCTTCTGAAAACATTTTAAATTATTTAATACTGCTTTTACATTAAATCCTATGAAGTCCCCAACATTATTGTTGACATTTTAGCATGTATTTTCAGGTTACTATTTTGCTAGTGGAGCATTAGGAGTATTCGAGTCACGCGGATATATATATTTTTTAAGGCTTAATAACTGAGTACTTATTTGAAAAAAGTTTTTTTGACATTGGTTTCTTATTACCATTATAATGGAATCTGTGTAACTTCTGACATTT
This sequence comes from Tanacetum coccineum, assembly GCA_026074375.1. Taxonomy (NCBI): domain Eukaryota; kingdom Viridiplantae; phylum Streptophyta; class Magnoliopsida; order Asterales; family Asteraceae; genus Tanacetum; species Tanacetum coccineum. The sequence continues at coordinate 21,397 of BQNB010006917.1, read as the reverse complement.
TACTAAAATTGAATGTGACCATTTTATAATAACGTCTCTTTTGAGGTCGTTTTCCAGTTGGACTTGTGTTTTTTGACCTGACAGTAAGCACCCAAATGTTACCATTTTTGCTGCGTATTGTCCAGATTTATGGGGGGGGGGGTGTGTCAGTTGGTATCAGAGCTGAAGTCTAGAGAACTAGGTTGTTTTCAAACTAGAAATATTGACCTTGTTTTTTTCTATATATAGAGTCTTCTTAGTTTTTCCTATGTCCGCCGCGCGCTTGCTCACCAGGTACTTATAAGATCTCTTTAGCCATCCCTACTATTTTTACATGTTTAATGGTATTTTAATACTAGGACTATGATTTTCGTTCTTTATCGTCGTATCATATGATCGTCATTACTATTTACCTTATTATCAGTCTGTTTTATGAATATGATCACTCTGATTTTTCCCGTACTTTCTGATTTCTCATTTACTCTCTCGAACACCAATACTAGTTACTTTACCATTCGACTCCGAGTTGGAACACTCTTCTTATGCTTTTAAATCGCACATGTTGTTTCGTAATCCATCGTTTTGAAGCCTTCCGGTTGATGGGAGTACGACAATTAACTTTCACCTCATACGTGTCACCTTGGAGCACCTACTTTTCGAACATGACTTTTTACGTTCATTTTGTTGATTGAATAATTCTTTACGTTCATTTTCTTTAACTGCTTCTGCGTTCGTTCAGATATTCTTTATACCTGTTATGACCTATCCCTTTAGAGACAATCTCGATGTCAACCTATAAACCATTTTGTTGTCACCCAATGAGCTACTTCACGTTTATTTTATTAACTATTTCATCTTGTTATAAAACTATTGGAAACATTTAATACATTACACTATTTTGACAAAAATGAGCATTGCATCGTTGGCCCTCGTATATTTGAGGGCATAGACTGATTACCTATGCATTCAGGAAGAACCATGTCATGCTGAGAGTAGACACCTTAAAACCTACACCTCTTCATCAACACAAATCCAAGAGAAAATTTTCCGATCTCTTCTCTGAACCCGTATCCTTCTTCAGGTGTTGCAACCTGAGCCTTGAGGACAAGGCTCTTCTAACCGGAGGAGACTGTAAACATTTTCGTAATTTTTTTTTATTTTTCAGGTCATTTACAGTCGCTATGTTAAATTCAATTATTTATCCTGTTTTTTCAGTACGGTTGCTTTTTAATTTTAATCGATAGTTAAATCAACGTAAACTAAAAATCAACAATCAAGTAAACGGCACAAATAAATTTAAAGTTATGTCAAGCCATCATCTATATTTTTTTTTCAAAAGTAATAATTAACTTTTATATTTTATTTTTGTTGGTTACGTAAATTAAATACGTTTCGCAATAAAATACGTTTAGGCATACCCGGAACCACAAAAATAATTCTACGCTTCAACAAATACCCACATTTATACCCAATACATAAAAGTTACAAAAATAATAATCATATTAGCAATATATTTGCCAAAAATTAGTGCAATTTATACAAGGTTTTATAAGAAAAAATCTTACAACTTGGTCAAATGTACCTCATTTGCATTAATACTTAGCCATTCCATGTTGGTTTGACCAAAGACACAAAAACTTGAATCCTTGAAATCCTCTTGATGTTGGTTGAATGTTTTTACTAGCTATTGACCATTTGAATGATTTTATATGTGAAGTAAAACATGATAGGTAACTTCATAGAGCTTTAACACTTAGTAAATTTTCACATAATCTCTTCCTTTTCGCTACTTAGCTAACGGCTCAGAGAAAACAAGCCTCCAACCAAATCCATACAAAATTTTTATACATTCTATACGCTTTCCTAAACTCATCCATCCTAAGTATTTCTAAGGGTTTCAAAGCATTGATTACCTTTTTCAAGTATTAATCAAGGGAAATCTTGATTAGGGTTTCATTTGGAAATTAGGGTTTTCTTGGTTATAATCTTGGGTTTAAAGTCTAAACAAGGGTTTAGACAATTATTTGTCATCATCCTACGTCATCTATTAAGGTTTTCTTAAGCCCATAAACTTTTTCATTTATATGATTATATGATTATGTGATGTTTATATAGTGAAATCACCATTAGGATATGTTTAACTTGTAAACATGGATTTTTTTGGTAAATATTAGTTTTATGAGATTATTAGTATGATATATGACACAATAAAATAAAGTCTTAATGTAAGTAAAAGACTTGTTCACTTTTGGTAAAGTTATAAATGTGTAGAATATTAAAAAAAGGTTTATTAAAAATAGACTTAATAAAGTCACCCAAAACTTTCATGTCCCAAAAAAGTGTATAAAAACATATTAATTTATATTCTTTTTTTAATTAAAAAAAGATAATACATTTCACGACGATCCGAAAAGATAAGAAACTTGCCAACACGGATTAATAACGAAAATGATACAGTTAAAAACGAGATATTGTTAATTAATCGGAGTTTATAAAAAACTTTTATAAAACTTAATATCAAACAGCTAGTTTGTTATTTTTAACCATAAATAATTGATATTTTTAGGATTCCAAAAATGATATGAATCGTTAAATAATTTTCAATTATTAACGAAGGAAACGGAGTTTATGAAATTTCGCGAGGTTTACGACTTTTAATACTTTTATAAAACTTATTTTTATAAAAGTTACTGTTCCTTGACAGAAAAAAGTATATTTTTTTTAAACCCTTTATAATTTGATGGATTTTTTCAAATAATAACGAGAACAGTACTCATTAAGAATCGTATTAAAAACGGAGCTATAACGAATAAAATACGACATTTACGAGTTTTACAACAACAAATACGATTTAAATAAAACTTACGTCTGATGTGAACAGTAAAAGTTACTGTTCACCAGAGGGTCAAAATATGGAAAATGTCAAATTATGATAACTCGTCCTAATACGAAAGCGTGGGCAATAAGAAATGTCAAAATCGGGCTTTAAAACGCAAAAGTTTATGCTAGTTTAACTTAATAACTGGTAATTTATAAAGTTTTAACATTATTAAACACAATTTTACCCATAAAACCATTAGTTGGTGATTGGAGGCTTTATAGAATTATATGTGGTTATCAAAATACTTATTACTAGGGGAGTCTTCTTAATGAGGCCTCTTCGGGGTGGCGTATCGACGAGTTGCTAGATTTACGATTTAAAGTGATCCTAGATCCTAATACGTTCACTAACACGACTCGTTTAATTATGATAGCCCGAAGATAGTATGATATGCTTATACGACCTATAAATAAATCAAAGTGTTAGTACTTATACGGTCCTATATTGGATTAGGTTGCTTACGGATTCCTTCGTGACGCATTTTCTATTTTGAATACTTGTTGATTTCCATTCACTCGAGGTGAGTTCATAGTCTCGCATTTCAATTTTTTCAATGTTTTATAAACCCGCGAGGGGAATACATGCTCGTTTTACTAAGTGAACTTATTGATTTTACTACATAAGCGTTACATGTCTATTATACTAAAGCTCGATTTGTTTACTACATGATTTGTGATACGTGGGAATACCTATATTTGAAAGCCATGAATTTTAGACATGATTTGTTTTACTACGGACACAATGTGTTTTTTCTAGTGTATATGATATCCAGATTAAAAGCCTGATATTATTGCCTAAGGACATTCTCGGCCAACTTTAAGTCCCCTGTTTATCATGAACCGTCAGTTGCTAGTGTCGTGAGCGCGAGTCAAGGGGGGTGGTTTTTGTTTTTTTTTTGGTTTTGGGGGGGGGGAATAGATCTTCGGGATTGACAAATCCCTACCTTTCTTTGGGGTCACAAGCTGACTTATGGTGCATTGAACATTTGAGGTATTACTTTCTAGGATGTTTGGCAGAACATCCTACTTTTATGGGGCATTCCAATCATTGATTGAAGTACGTTAAAGGTTTTTCAGTGTCATGAGCTATTTGTAGTGCAATAATACAAAAGTGTTTGGATGATGAATGTGTTTCTCTTGTCTACATTACTTGTTTTGGACTTCAGAATATGTACTTAGTCCACCATTACTTTCGATCTTGTGGTCCACTTTTAAAATATTCTTGATTTGATGAATTACACTACTGGGATTTTTGATGGATTTCCAGAAATAATACTTTTAAATGTTGTAACGCTACTTTTCTTCTGAAATATTTCTTAAATTATTTCAATACTGCTTTTTACTTAAACCTATGAATTCACCAACATTATTGTTGACGTTTTAGCATGTATTTTCAGGTTACTATTTTGCTAGTGAAGCATTGGGAGCATTCAAGTCGCGCGGATATATATTTTTTTGAAGGCTTAATAACTTGAATACTATTTGACAAACGTTTTGACAATGTTTTCTAATACATTATAAATGGAACCTGTTGCAACTCTGATCTTTTATTAAATAGAATATGACTTTATTTAAAACGTCCATTTTAAGGTCGTTTTCAGTGACTTGTGTTTTGTGCCCTGAAGTAGCACCCCATTGTTACCATTCCGCTGCGTTGTCCAGATTTTTGGGGTGTTACAAAAACCAAACCGAAAGTGATCAAAACTGAACCAAACCCCCCAAATAGCAGCTATGAAAATGTGAATTTTGATTGCATAAAAGTAAAAAATACATTTTACATTTTGAATTAACTTTATTTATTTACCAAAACAGGTTTACAAACAATGATGGTATAGCCCAGAAATTTATTTAAATCATACGGGTGGAATAAAAGTGTATAACTAAAGAACCTTATTACACTACACTTGTTCAAGTCTGCATATGTATTGGTCTAAAAGAGTGTAATTATTACATCAGGATCTCTGAGTCATTTTGGGTTGTGTTTTATCTCATACTATTTTGATTAGATCATGAATGTACATGTGCTTATGCAACCAATGGGTCACAAAACTACGTCTTATGCTTTAATGGAACATGGAACATTATTTTGCTAATAACTATCTACAATCGTTGTTTATCTTTTGGTCATCACTGTGAAAATAGCCTTTTAGAGGTTAGTTAGCATCATACTGGCAACATACAATAAAGATGCACTATACTTACATGCAATGAGCACATCGGCGTTTCACCGACCATCATCATTGCATCATCATTATCAAACTCGTTGCAGTAGTTTGGTGCAGAAAATAAAGTTACCAGCTGACGGTCGGCAAAGAACTCATAACCATCTTTAACTACCTGAAAAACGTTGAAAAGATTATTAATTAAATCTAGCTGTAATAATAGATTATAAATTTATATATTATAATATATGAACTAATCATATATCAAGTTAACTACATAAACAACCTGTTCTCCGTGTCTGCTCGAATTACCAGATCCAAGAGCTTCCAGGATACGACATGCCAAGCCCATAAGCAAAAGTTACTTTAATAATCATGGTAAAGACCGTACTGAGACTTTTGAGGAGATAGCAGACGAGCTAAATAAACACTCAAAATTTGAGAGTCGAACATGGAAAATCTGTTGTCATCAGTGGAATAAACCCCTTTCTGACCTGTCGGCTCAAAATCATTACATTATAATACTAAATTACCATTATCCAGATCCTCCTTGCGAGTATCTGGTACGTTCATTATATCATTGATCGAGTTCTCAAAAATTAAAAGCCAAATAGGAGAAGTTTTACCTCAACCTCAACCTCAACCTCAACATCAGTATTATCATTCACCGAATTAGCCTTCTCGTGGTCTGGTTTTTAGTCTTTTGCTCACCTATAAGAACATTGATCGAGTTCTTACAGAACTGAAGAAGAAGAACGATTAGGAGTATAATTAGCCTATTCTCGAAATCTCACCCCCAGCCTAAATATTTGAAGCATTCAATATCTTATAGAAACCAGTTTATAAACTGAAATAGACTTGTTTACAGTAGCATAATGATGATGTTTTTGTTAAAAGTTTTGGTATTATTGTATTTTGCCTAGGGACCTTAAGAAGTATCTGATTTTCATCAGGCTTCTTAAAGTCAAGAGACACAACAAGACATTCAGTCTTAGTAAAAAGATCCTTGTGCTGCTTATCACATATTTGTGATATTGAGAAAAGATTAAGATGCCCAAGTTCTTTACAAAGACAACATTATCAAAATCTAAATTACCAACTCTTATCCTACCTTTACCAGTAATGTATCCTTGTGCTACACCAATCCAAAAGATAACATATGCCCCCTTTGTAATTCTTCAAAATCATCCAGTGATTCCTTGTTTACCAGTCTATGTGCCCTGAGCATCCACTGATCAAATATATCTCTGTTCCTCCATGGTCTTGAGTGAAGATCCTGCACATGAAGAAGAGAAATTAGTTTCTCTAATGGAACCCCGAGGCCTTTACAGGCTTGGTCTGGCCTTGTGGTCCTTTAACATTTACAGTTCTAAACAAGACTGGATCCACTATTATAATTGTAGTTTGGTCTTGGTCTCCTCCAATTATAACCTGCTGAGGTCTTAACAGTAGTGCCCCAAGTTCCCTTTACAGCAGAGAATAAGTCATATCTTGCTGTATTTCTAAACAATGTCTTCTCACAAGTGAATGTGATTTTGAGAAAAGACTTCTTTGATTAAACTTATTCACGCTAGGGTCTATACAGGACAAAAACTTTTTGAGTCAAGGTAGGTAACTTGTTTAGTTCTAAACCAGTATTAATGAGTCCTGACCATAATTTACAATAAGTCTAACAGAATTAACATTTACGCCTGCCGGTATTAACATTAGGCCTAACAGAATTAACATTTGGCCTACCAGCATTCAGTTGTAATGGTCTAGGTACAAAGTTATTAGCATGATTAACCCTGTTTGCATTAGTCCATACTGGTTTTGCCACCCTGTTACCAGTATTGAAAACCCTTTGTTTCTTAAACTCAGCCCCTCTTGCCATTTTCTTTTCATAATAGTCACAATCTTTGATCAAATGACTTAGGCTGCCACAAACAAAACACTTTTTTTCTTTATGAAAGAAGTAACCTTCTCCTAGTACTCTTTCTATCATATATTCCAATTCTATTCCTTTAACTTCAATTGTCCCTTGCATTTTTCATCTTGTTGCCTAGAGTTTTTACTTGAGTTGCACCAACGAGGTCAATTCTTTTGATTCAGACACAAACTTGTCATTAGTTAATACAGACTTAGACGTAGACCATTGATTTGTGACACTTATACTTTCTGATTCAGACTCAGAAGAGTGCTTAGAGGTATTTCCAAAAGATCCTTCATTGTCATTTGATTGACAGGTAGAATGCTCAGTGGAGTTGTCATCTGAGTCACTAATTTCGGGCTTTTGAGTCCCCTTTTAACATACAACATACAAAGAATCGACAATTTCCTCTTGGTTTAGTGAATAGTGTCACCGATTAAGTGAAATTGTGAACTCCTTTTGGACTATTAGTCTTTGAAAATCTACTGTACAAAGTTTGTTATATAATCTTCTTTCTGTACACTTGAACACAATCGATTCAATTCTTCCTCATACTAAAACCTCATTGTTTTATTTTATTTCATACCCTAAGCCAACTTTAACTGTGGACCCACTTATACCAGAATCAATAAGTATCCAAAGATTTTTAGAAGAATCCTTCCATGAATCTACTATTTTCTTCAATTGTTTCCTTTTCTTACAGCTTTCATTCTATCTCGTATTATCATTTAAGCTTACCATCTATTTCATATATTTCATTTGCTTACAATGTAGAGCTGTCATTTTAGAGATAAATTTTGTTGCTATTTTGAAAGTAACAATTTGATCTTCTAAATTCTAACAGCTAGAGTATAGCAAGTAATTTTGCTTCTTGTTCACCTAACTGATTCATTTGTTCAACACAAACAGTGTTTATAAGCTATTATATGAAATCAATGCAATTTTAGAACATAATGATAACCTCATTATTAGCGCTGATAGCCATTGAGTGCATGATTTGTCCTCTTCTTCTTCACCTCTACAGTATGTTTCGCCCCAATTGACAACACCATCATCCATAGTCATAAAACATTTTGATTATTGCCTTTCTTGTCCAGCTCCTTGATCTTGATAAAAGGAGTCTCTTTTCTTTCCATCATTTGTCCCTTTGATGGGCATTCTCTATCAAAATGACTATTGTTTGACATTTTAAACATTCAAGCTTCGTTTGGTCAAAAACCAACAGGTATGGTTTCCAACAATCCTGACTCACCTTTCAGTCTTCATATAAAACTTTTTCAGTCGAAAAGCATCAGTGCTAATCTGCAGTTTATGTCGATCTCATTCAATGTCAACATCATCAATCTGTCTAGGTCTTCATGAAGCAAGTCCAAACATCAGAAGTTGGCAAATGAGTGTATAAATACTTCATCAGCAAAACCAGCAGAACTTATCTCTTCTTGAATATTGTTTGAAAAAACTTTCAGAAAATACCAATCTCGATTAATCACCGATAGATCCCGCCTTAACCGAAAATAAGCTACAAGCAGGTCGACCGACCGACTACTGGTTACGTTTTTGCAACCTTGTTCAAAGGTACACACTTTTGTATCCATAATAGTAAAATCTAAGTTTCAAATGCATAATCAAGTGAAACAATGTCACATTTGAAAACGTTCACTCTTGTTATTTATTTGAAATGCAATGGCATTTGGTGATTTTATTCTAATATTCGTACTTGTGATTGCAAAGAGTTTATAAATACCAAAATGTCGATATTGTATAACCGCACACTTACTATTGGTAAGAGGATCAACAATACTTGTATCGGATATGATTTTCAAAAGGGATACGTGCTTAATTGGCACTGGAAGTATGTTAAGTTAAGTGATTATTAAGTAAATGAAGCATTTATAGGGTCGAGCTTATAGCCAAGGTGAATTAGGTTATGTTTCATTTTCAATTCTCAAGCTCTTTTAAATTAAAAAAAAATGTGATCTTATGAAGCTCAGAGATATAACAAACTAAGAATTAAAAATAAGGAGCTAACAATGGATTTCGGATCCAGTTAGTCCAAAAAATGCTCAACTTTCTATATCTATTTGAGAACCAAATATAAGAAAGATCAACTATACTTCAAAAATGTCTTGTCGAATAGGACGCCTATGACTGAAAATGAAGCCACTGCGAAACTTCCAGATAGACCAAGTCGTGACACCCAAAATAGACTTAACTATATGTTTAGCGTGAAGATTAATTCGGAGATCTTCTACCCATTCGAAACTAGCAGCAAACAAATTGATAAAAGGATAGGTTACATCCAACCACACAAAGACTATGCCAAATCTCATAAGCTCACGGGTGATTTCATGAAACATGATCTATAAGCTCTGGACTTTGGTTACAAACACGACATAGAAGAGAGCTTAATTCAATATCTTTCATGCTTAGATTCCAACGTGTGGGAAAGCGATCTCACAAAGCTCTCCAAATCATAATATTGACCGTTTTTGGGATATAATGAACTAATCTAGTAGGTGTATGAACATCCGGCCAAAACATTAACACATTGTATGAACACGAGTTTCTTTAATATAAAAAGAATGGGTTCTTGCGATAATCCATTCCCAAACATCAGGAGTATTAGAAATCTGAGAATTATGCAAAAATGTTAGAAAGTGCTTGGAGTTGAGAGTAGAAAGAACCTCCTGTAATCAGCCTGGGCCACAACCATGCCCATGAGCTATTTTTTTTTTTGAACGGCGATTTATTAAAACATCTAGCAAGGGTAGTATCAAATCAGAACATTATAAGGGTCTTAAGCCAATCGTCCCTACGTGAACGACGCTTTACATTGAATTACACCTTTAAAAGAACTAGAAAATAAAATTATCAAATAGCAAGCGCCTTTTCGGGATCTTCTTTCAAACAGATGCTTGTTAGCGAAGTCCACTTATACCTCCACAAACCATAGGATTTACACCCTCAAGAAACGCCTTTGAGTTTGGATTGAATCCGAATAGACACCAACCAACCCGCTATTCCTAGAAGATTACATCCCAAATAGTCGATTTTCCACCAAGAGATATCTTACGCATAATCTGTTCACTAACAGCATTGAAAGAACATATTGGTTTGTCGATTCACACTGGCATTACAAATCGGGACAAAAATCGTATAATATCCATCCCACGATGAGAGATATTAAATCGCGTGGGAGCGCGTTAGATTGGACGCTTTCCAAGCTATGGATATTTCACCTGGATTGAGCACGGATTTAACCCACTAGTCAGCAAACTTTAACTCCTAAAACCGATTCCCTATCGATCTCCTTTCGAATTGAAGCCTACCGAAAAGAACCCCATCACTTTCTAAGTCCAAACGTAAGAATCTTCGCATGGCACGAGAGTAGTCATCGGAAATCTCAGCCAAAGTGTTAAGTTGCATCTCTTCAATTCCACTTCTCGCTTTTCTTAGAAATGACGTTATCTTATTTGACGCATTTAATTTCGAACTTACAGTAGCATTCTTATTCAACTCAAAGAGCGAACATTACGTGGGAAACGCTCTTTAATGACACAGCCTTCATACCAATTGTCGGCACCCTGAACGGCGAGTTCTCCCCTTTCAGCTTCAATTCGGATGAAAATCTGCACATTAATACCCGACCTTGTAACACCTTACTTCGTGATTCTATCGATGTTCCAGCAGGTTCGAACTCCACCAGATAAATCCTTGTTTCAAATTCCCGTTCCTACCCATAAATAGCCTTAATCCTCTTTAGTCCTTAAGGGACAGTTTTTGTGATAGAACGCCAAACCCACTTGAGCTTGTGACCTTTATTAAGGCAAACAAGTTGATACCCCTAAACCCCTTTATCCTTTGGAGCTTGGACCTGTTCCACTTTAACAAAGATGCTTTGTTACTTTTTCGAATCCTGTGGCCATCTTAAAGAAACGACTACGAATAGATTCAAGAGATTTAAGAATAAATCATCGGGAACCTTAATATGGAATATGGGAAGATTGGCATTGATCCTAAAACGGACTTAAGTAGTGTGAGTCTGCCTCCGATTAAAGGAGTTCATCTTCCATCTAGAAAAGACGAGATAACACTTGTCCACCAACTTCTGTCAAGCTTGCTGCTTTGGACATATTTCCTCCCACTTTCGTACCCAAATATAAGTGAATAGAGGGTCTTAAGGACAAGACACCCAAGTTTAGAAGCCGCGTTTTTAACCATCCCATCTTCAACGTTAACACCCATAATCTTACTCTTACACATGTTAATACGAAGACCAGAAGCCCGGAAAAAACAATCCAAAACTCGAACTAACGAATGATCATTGCGGCTCAATCCATTGGCCAAGAAAGAATTGCATCATCTGCATAAAACAAATGAGACACATTCACCATGGAATTAAATTTTGATACCCGTAAACAGACTCGCATCTACCACACGTTGAAAAGAAATATTGCAAGCTCTCTATAATAAGAAATGAATAAAAAAGGGGTTAAGGGATCACCTTGTTTAAGGACCTTAAAAATTTGAATTCCTCCGTAGGGGACTACCGTTTGACAAGAATGTACCCCTGGATGATCTAAGACACTTTGATCAAGTCCTCCACTCTTTCACGAAACCAAATTTATTTAACACATCATCCACGAAATCTCAGCGGACCGAATCAAAAGCTTTCTCGAAATCAAACTTTAAATATAAGAGCGTGTTTTTTCTTCCTTCGAGACCATTGTAGAACCATCATGGAATAATTGGACCGTCTAGGATTTGTCTGGTTCCACCACAAAAGCTGATTGAACCTCTATTGACATAGATCACCAAGCACCAACTAATCGTTCGCCAGGATTTAGCTATAATCTTGTATAAGCTCCGATCAAAATTTATAGGACGAAAATCCTTAACCATGTTGGCATCAAGGATTTTAGGAATCAAAGCAATAAAGTTCGAGTTACATCCATTCGGTATTTCACCATACATGAAGAAATAGTCAACAGCCTCGAACACGTCCTTCTCAATCACATGCCAAAAATGACGGTAAAAGCTAAATGAAAAACCATCCGGACCCGGAGACTTATCAACGCCGCAATCCCACACAGCCCTTTTAACCTCCTCTTTAGAAATCTTGCGTTCCATATCCTCTTTCTGATCAATCGATAAGGAGACAGGAAAAGGGGTATCAATACACGCTCGATTCACTGATGGTTTATCGAACCTACCCCGAAAATGTTCAAAGAATTCATGCTTCACCTGAACCGGGTCATCGACCCACGTCCCATTCACCATAATACCCCGAATATTAGATGAGGGGGGGGGGTTTGCGCTTCTTGTTTAGCATCCATAAAAAAAACTTCACATTTTCATTTCCTCGATTGGCCATTTATCTTGGTTTTTGAGCAATTTCTGGAAGCTTGAATATTATTTTACCTGATGAATCTTGTTGAGAATATCTGTATGTTATGGAACACCACTCAATTCGTTACAATCTCCTTATCAATAACCTCATCACAAGACCACAACTCCTCTTTAAGGAAATAGATCTCACCTCGCGAATTCGAATATGATGAGAGCCAGCTCCGAATACGGTCTTTAAGAATATTTAAGTTTACCAATGAAGTTGCGGATGACATTTTTCTTGTTAAAAGGAGCCCGTTCCATAGAAATCCCTATACCTTAATTGTCAAATATCAACTTCCAGCAGTAACGGATAGAATCGAAATGGAATAAGGTCCGTAATATATGACTTCATCGTTATAAAAATAGGACGATGGTCTGAAATAAACCGCTCCAAGGTAATAGTAGGGATATTAGGACACATGCTCAACAAATTTTACGAAAAAAAATAATTCGATCCAATTTAATCATTGTTAGAAGCTGATTGAGACACCAGGTATAAGCACTCTCCTCTAAAAGGGTACTTCATCAAGGACCCGCGTTGTATATGATAAGATTGAAAATCTCAGCGTCGTGAGCATTAAAATTCGAACCATATCTGTCCGATTTATATCTCACCTCATTAAAGTCGTCCATCATAACAAGTTTACCAACCCATTGATTCGACACATGAGCCAAATAATCCCATAACATACGCTTTTCTTTAGCCTCTTGAGGCACATATACAACCACTATCATAAGATCAATCCCTGATTTCAACCTCACACTCGAACATGACAAAATAGTCGATCTCGTAAAGCTTACTCCTCCGAAAAGATTTTGGATCCCAAATGCACAAATCCCTCCCGAGTTACCCAACGGAATACTATGCACATAATCAAAATTAGAAATTACCCCAGCAAGGGACCTCACACTATTAGATCAAATAGACCCATCTTAGTGTCTTGTAGACCCACAAAATCACTTTATTTTTAAACACACAACTCCTTTTACCCTATCGTTTTTGGCCTTTTGGGGCGAGGCCTTGAAAAAAAAAAAAAAAAAAAAACCCGCTTCAAAGACATAATAATCAATTGATTAACCCAAATTCTCCTTGAGGAATTCAATGATCGCAGTGATATCCTTGATGCACCCATCCATGTTATAACCCATAGTTTGGCCCACCTTCACAACTTCCTCCATAAGATTTAAAATAGAACCCCCCGTTCGCGGAATCATAATATTGACCGTTTTTGGGATATAATGAACTAATCTAGTAGGTGTATGAACATCCGGCAAAACGATACAATTGATATGAACACGAGTTTCTTTAATATAAAAAGAACGGGTTCTTGCGATAATCCATTCCCGAACATCAGGAGTATTAGAAATCTGAGAATTATGCAAAAATGTTAGAAAGTGCTTGGAGTTGAGAGTAGAAAGAACCTCCTGTAATCAGCCTGGGCCACGACCATGCCCATGAGCCATTGATCCATCGATCTCTAATAAAACAGTCTGCGTCAGTATCAAGATGAAACGGCCGAGAAAAACGAGTACTTAAAGAAGAATCACCAATCCAAATATTGTGTTGGAATTTAATACTAACACCATTATTGAGTTTTCTTCTCAAACTGAAGCGAAGAATTATGTCTTTATCATGCATAGCCTTAATGGAGTTAATAATCCTTGCCCACATAAAATTCATTTGAAGGTTGCTGAAAGAAATTTCATCGTTTGAAAGGCCATAAATAGAAGAAACGACTTTTACCCAAAGGGCATGATGATTATGGACATAGCTCCATCTCTATTTTCAGATGAGAGAAAGGTTTAAAGCTTGTAAGCTCCCAATCCCAATACCTTCATATTTCTCAGAGGCGAGCATATATTTTCATTCAATCCATTGCATCTTTCTTTCGTCGATGTGAATTATACTTTTTTTTTTGGAACGGCAATTTGTGGCTACATGGCCCCTAGCCCAGAAGGCGTAGCGAGCCCACACAACCAGGTTGGGTCCAGCCCAGAAGGCAATGGCACCCTTCCCTTTACACACGCGGGAGGAAACCCATATCGCTCTAGACAAGACTCGAACATGAGACCTTGCCTAGGAGGGTAAAACCTCCATACCATTGGACCAAATGCCCGTTGGTCGATGTGAATTATACTTAGAAATCTTTTATTTGTTTAATACTCCGTATGCAATTATAATGACCTCATTATAATTACAAACGCATGTAATTATAATGACCGAATTGCTCCGTATACTTAAAACATCAAAGTGTGTCCACGTTTGATTCATTTATATCAAACGAAAATGTTTATGTAATCCACATAAACACTAAAATTGAAGAACGATGAGGATTATATATTGGAGAAAGAAAATTAAGAAGATAGAACTAGGAATTTTCATGTGAACAGATTAGTTAAAACTTAAAAGTGATAGATCTTGTGATTTTGATTATGCATATGGATATATTTTGATTGGCAAATGTAATTGTGTTTTTTTTCCGGGTTACTCTTTCTTTTAATCTTTTATAAGAAAAAAAGAGGAATGTCGTTTATCTTTTTTGTTTTGTTTAATGTATTGCTGCATTTAAGCGAGTCCCCCTCCCCCAATCCCCAGTTCAAACGGATGAAATCTGCAACATTAATACCCCAACCTTGTAACACCCTTACCTTCCGTTGAACTATCGACAGTCCAGCAGTTTCTAGACTATGGTCACCAAAAACCAAAAACATCCATAGTTCAAAAATCCCGTCCCCTCCCCAAAAAAATAGCCATATCACTTTATCCATAAGGAACATTTTTGAGAAAATAGCACCGACCAAAAACCCACTTGAGCAAGAGAAACCCATTCATTTATATAATTTAATATTAAAAGAGCAAACAATCTTGATACCCGGGGGGGGGGCCTAAACAACCCCCCATTATCGCTCCTATTGCGTTAGTACCTTGATTGTTCACATACCCAAGAAGCTTTGTAATACTTTTACGAATCCCTTGCCCATTAAAGAACCGACTAACGAATAGATTCAAGAGATTTAAGAATACTCAAGGGAACCTTAAAAATGGACATATGTAAGATTGGCATAGATCCAAACACGGACATAAGAAGAGTGAGTCTTCCGCTCCCGATGAAAGGAGTTTTCATCTTCCATCTAGAAATGAAGACTAGATAAAACACCTGTCCCACCACTTGTTCTTCTGCCAAATCTTGCTTCTTTGAACATAATTTCCCCCAACTTTCGTAACACAACCCAAAAAATAAGTGAATAGGAGATCATTATAAGGACCAGACAAACCCACGTTTAGAAGCCGCGTTTTTTATTTTAAACCTTCCTCATCTTCACCGTTAAACACCCATAATCTTACTCATGGTACACATGTTAAAACAAATACCAGAAGCCCGTAAAAAACAATCCAAAACTCCGAACATAATCCGAAGAGCGATATTGAGCTCAACTCCATTGTGCCAAGAAAATGCATCATCTGCAAAAAACAAATGAGACAGAATTCACCATGAAATTAATTTTGATCCCGTAAAACCATACACGCATCTTACCACACGACTGAAAAGAAATATGCAAGCTCTCCAAAAAAAATGAAAAAAAAGGGGATAAAGGAGACACCTTGTTTAAGACCTCTAAAAAATTGAAATTCCTCCGTAGGACTACCGTTGAAACCAAGAATGACCCCCAGGATGATACTAAGACACAACTGACTTGAAAACCAAGTCCTCCATCTTTATTATGTCAACCGAAAAAAAAACGACCCACATTTATTTAACACATCATCCACAAATCCCACAGCGACAGTATCAAAAGCTTTCTCGAAATCAACTTTGAAAATAAGAGCGTGTTTTTTCTTCCTACGACACCATTGAAGAACCTCATCAAGAATAAATGGACCGTCTAGGATTTGTCTGTCCACCACAAAAGCTGATTGAACCCTCATGACAAAAATCACCAAGGCACAGGATACCAACTAATCGGATTCTCCAGGATTTAAGCAATAATACTTGTATAAAGCTCCCGATCACACTTATAGGAATCGAAAATCCTGAACCATTTGGCATCAAGGATTTTAGGAATCCAAAGCAATAAAGTTCCGAGTTACATCCATTCGGTATTATCAATCACCATACATGAAGAAGGAAAAAAAGTAAAAAAAATAAGCTCAACAGCCTCAAACACGTCCTCCTTCTCCAAAATCACATTAGCCAAAAATTAACGGTAAAAGCTAAATGGAACAAAAACCATCCGTACCTCGGAACGCCCAATAACCCCGCCAGCAAAGCCACAACCCCCAGCCCTTATAACCTCCTTCATACAAATCCCTGCTAACCCAATCCTTCTATCTTACTTTTCCAATACGAAAAAGTGATGTACATGAAAAAGGGGTATCAATACACGCCAAATATAAAAAAAAAAAATTAAAAAAATAATTAAAATATAAAAAAAAACAAAAAAAAAAACTGATTTGTTTTATTCAGATACCTAACCCCGCAAAATATTTCAAAGAATACACAGGCTATCACATCTGAAACCGGGTCATCGACCCCCGGGTACCCCATTCAACCATAATACCACGAAATTAGATTGATTAGCGCTTCTTAGATTAGCACTACGCTAAAAAAAAACTTCACGTGAAATCATCAAATCACAACTATTAAGTTTCATTTAACCCTCACCCCAGGTGCTCCTCGCTGAATGCCCATTTAAATCTTGGCTTTTTGAGCAAATTTCTGAAGCTTGAATATTATTTACCCTGATGAATCTATGTTGTGAAACTTCATTAAGTTTAAGGACCAACCTCATCGAGTCAATCTTCTCCCTTATATAATCAATAACCATCACCAAAGGAACCGCAACTCCGTCTTTCAAGGAAAAAATGATCACACTCGCCGAATCGACCTATGAATTAAAAGAGAGCCAGCTCCGAATACGGTGTCTTTTTAAGAAATTTTAAGTTTACCAATGAGTATCGGATAAATACATTTTTTTCTTGTTAACAGGAGCCAACGGTATCCATGAGAAAATCCCTAACACAAATTGACAAAACTATCAAACTTTCAACCAGGCCAAGAAACTGATAGAATCGAAAGAGGAATAAGGACCGGTAAAAATATCATACCCTACTTCACGTAATAAATAGGACGATGGACTTGAAATTAAACCGCTCAAGTAATATCAGTGATATTATGTGGGACACATGCTCAATCAAAAATATACGAAAACACAAAAAAAATCGATCCAAATATACTCATTTTAAGAAGCAATTTGAGCACCGACACGAGAACACAAAACAAACCAGGTATAAAGCAATATCTCCTCCTAAAAGGGACTTACACATCAATACCCCCGCGTTGTATATGAAAGAAATTGAAAAATCTCAAGCGTCCGTGAGCATTAAAAACAATTCGAACCATATCTGTCCGATATTTATAATCACACCTCATTAAAGTCCGCCCATCATAAACAGTTTTACACACGCCAATGGAATCGACACATGAGCCACAATAATTCCCTATAACATATCACGCTATTTTCTTAGCCTCTTGAGGCGCATCAATACAAAACCACTATCATAAGATCACTCCCCTGATTTCAACCCCAAAACACCTCGAATCAAAGACAATATGTCCGAACCGTAAAGCTAACTCCTACACGAAAAGAATTAGGATCCCAAAAGCAACAAATCCCTCCCGATTTTAACCAACGTAAATCACTATGCACAAAATCAAAATTAAATTAACCCCCCCCAGACAAAAAAGAACCTCACATAGAACTAAACTACATATGAACAATAGACCCCATCAAGTTTTCTTGAAAGACTCACAAAATTCACTTATTTTTAAAAAAAATAAAAAACAAACACAACAACACCTTTACCCAATCTTAATTTGGCCTTCTTTGGGCCCCCCCCGAGGCCTTGAAACCGTAGTCAAAGACCATAAAATTCACATCAGAATTAACCCCCAAATTCCCTCCTTGGGAATTCAATGAAACACAGTTGATATCCTTTGATGCACCCATCCATGTTATTAAACCCAAGGGATTTTTTGGGAGCCCACCTTCACACAACTATACCCTCCAATATAAGACAATTTAAAAAAAAAAAATAGAACCCCATTCCACACCCGTACCGCCCAGTGCCTCCAGCGACCCTAAGATAGACCCGCATGGTCGATGCAACTGCCAACTTATAAAATGTATAATAACCCACGACTCAAATAACCCATACCATCGTCAATGATCACAAACGAAAATAGTCATCCACAATTCACAGAATCTCCTCCATTTTTCATCACCCATATTCCATTATGTCAAGAAGTAACCAAGATTACCAATCAAATGTACTCCCCCCCCCCGCAAACCCACCACCTTCGGAGATGAAGAAAACCCGCGGGAGAAGAGACAAACTAAGATCTTCCTTTATATTAAACCTTGTATCGTGCCAAATTCGAGATCTTTCCCCTTTTGTATCAAAAAGGTATAAAAACCAAAAGGATCTACATCCGTCTGCTACAAAATCAAGATTTGAAAAAAAAACGGCAGAGAAAAATGAGTACTTAAAGAAGAATCAAGCTCGACAACAATACCCAAAAAATAATATTGTGTTTGGACAATTTAATTACTAACACCATTATGAGTTTGTTTCTTCTGCAAAACTGAATGCGAAGAATTATGCCCTTTATCACATGCATAGCCTTAAAAAATTGTAATTTAAATTAAAACCATTGCCACGCAAAAATTTCATTTTGAAGTTGCCTGGACAGAAATTATCATCGTATGAAATGCCCATAAATAAGAAGAAACTACTTTTAACCCCAAAGGGCAAGATGAATATGGTACACAATAGCTCCATCTCTAATTATTCAGATAGGCTAGAAAGGATTAAAAAGCTTGTAAAAAAACTCCCCAAACCCAAAAATTCAAATAGTCGACCTAAAATTTTCATTCCAAACAAATGCAATCTAATCTATGGTCGAAGAGAATTCAACTTAGAAAAACTTTAATTTTTGTATATAAAAACTCCTATGCAATTATAATGACCCCCTCACAATTATAATAACACACGCATGAAATTATAAAGTTAAATTTATGTATTTTTAAACATTAATATTTGTAAACCTAGCTATACAACTTTTAATAGTTAAAAAATATTAATACAAATTTTAAAAATCTTGAGATGGAAAGTACTAAAATGCATTATAAGTTGTATAGATATTTGAATTATTTAGTACTAACCTTTGACAACAATTTTGAATTTCGTAATAGGGTTAATACAATTTAGTTAGAATCTTTCACCATTAACTTTTAGTTTTTCTTACTTTTGGGTTCAACTTTCAGGATATATATATATATATATATATATATATGAGTTGAGATCCTCAAAAAACAAGGGCAAAAAAAAACAAATGGGTTAATCCTAACCACTCATTTTTTCATCATCCACTTTCCCACCTTTTTCTTAAAACTTAAATATCTAGCAAACGATAAATCGTTAAACGAAAAAAAATACACCATCGCGACGAGTATTTTTTTATCTTTCTATAGAGGGGCACTTATATATACTTTCGACGAACTTTTTTCGATTTTTTTTTTCAATCACGTCAGAAAAAATCACATGGGATTTTATGAAATCACATGAGATTGTGATACAAATCTCATATTATTTTATGAAATCACATGAGATTGTGATACAAATCTCATGTGATTTTTTCAGACGTGATTTTTTCAGATGTGATTTTTCGACGAACTTTTTTTTCGAATTATTTTTTTTCAATCACGTCTTAAAAAATCACATGAGATTTGTATCACAAATCACATGTGATTTTGTGAAATCACATGAGATTGTGATACAAATCTCATGTGATTTTTTCAGACGTGATTGAAAAGTTCGTCGAAAGTATCACACCTTTTTCTTAAAACTCAAATATCTAGCAAACGATAAATCGTTAAACGAAAAAAAATACACCATCGCGACGAGTATTTTTTTATCTTTCTATAGAGGGGCACTTATATATACTTTCGACGAACTTTTTTCGAATTTTTTTTTTCAATCACGTCAGAAAAAATCTCATGGGATTTTTTGAAATCACATGAGATTGTGATACAAATCTCATGTGATTTTTTCAGACGTGATTTTTTCAGATGTGATTTTTCGACGAACTCTTTTTTCGAATTTTTTTTTCAATCACGTCTTAAAAAATCACATGAGATTTGTATCACAAATCACATGTGATTTTATGAAATCACATGAGATTGTGATACAAATCTCATGTGATTTTTTCAGACGTGATTTTTTCAGATGTGATTTTTCGACGAACTCTTTTTTCGAATTATTTTTTTTCAATCACGTCTTAAAAAATCACATGAAATTTGTATCACAAATCACATGTGATTTTGTGAAATCACATGAGATTGTGATACAAATCTCATGTGATTTTTTCAGACGTGATTGAAAAAAAAATGGAAAAAAAGTTCGTCGAAAGTATCGCAACGAGTAATTTTTTATCTTTCTATAGAGGGCACTTATATATATATTTTCGAAGAACTCTTTTTTCGATTTTTTTTTCAATCACGTTTGAAAAAATCACATGAGATTTGTATCACAATCTCATGTGATTTCACAAAATCACATGTGATTTGTGATACAAATTTCATGTGATTTTTTAAGACGTGATTGAAAAAAAATAATTCGAAAAAAGAGTTCGTCGAAAAATCACATCTGAAAAAATCACGTCTGAAAAAATCACATGAGATTTGTATCACAATCTCATGTGATTTCACAAAATCACATGTGATTTGTGATACAAATTTCATGTGATTTTTTAAGACGTGATTGAAAAAAAATAATTCGAAAAAAGAGTTCGTCGAAAAATCACATCTGAAAAAATCACATGAGATTTGTATCACAATCTCATGTGATTTTTTCAGACGTGATTGAAAAAAAAATCGAAAAAAGAGTTCTTCGAAAATATATATATAAGTGCCCTCTATAGAAAGATAAAAAATTACTCGTTGCGATACTTTCGACGAACTTTTTTTCCGTTTTTTTTTCAATCACGTCTGAAAAAATCACATGAGATTTGTATCA
>BQNB010006916.1:3668-95566 GCA_026074375.1 Tanacetum coccineum | reverse complement strand
CAAATGTGTGTTTTGGTTAGGATATTATATGCTTATACTTAATTTTCTTTTGTAGAAATAATTGACATTAGCTCAGACAGCTCAGATGATAGGAGATGGGCAGCATAAAAAGCAAGTGCTCCAGTATTTTATGGGCCATCAACACAAGGATTGCTAGATGCTTATCGATATGGCACAATTAAGGAATATCTAGAATGGAACTACTTTCCAAGCACAGACAATGAAAGCATAAACATGGAAACCACAGACATGGGAAACACAGACAAGGATTGCATTGATGACTCTAACTCTGCAATGTCCAAAGGTAAATATGTACCAGTTTGCAAGAAAAACAATCCAAACATGTATAGCCATGTACCAGTCACATGATATATACTGGGACTAGCAAGTGTTACTACATGGGATGAAATTAAAAAGAAAATGGGAGCCAGGAAAACAAAAACTTATGCAGATAAGGCAAAGGGGAAAAGAAAGGTGTCATGTGGAAGTTGATAATGTTATAACATGTTTTAGATGTTAGCTTTTGTTTGTGTTTTGTTTAGCAATCAAACTTTATGGTGACTTATGTAATGGTGAAAATCATGTACTTTTTTTGGTGAAAATTGTAAAGATATATTAGAAAAAACTTATGAAGATACATACTGTCAAGATCATAGACATGCCCATGATCTTTTGAGAAAGATAAATACAACAATAGAATACAAAAAGCAATTCTTCATAGTACACCCACAACAACTACATTTCCCATTCTTTGCTGTCAAAGACATATTAGCCCAGAATAGACTAAAATGACCAGATAACAAAAACAGGCCTCATTGTTGAGAAACACTATATCAAGGATTACATTTCCCCTATGAAGGTGTTACAACATGACTGCCCTGCAGCTTCATCCTCATAAACAGTCACCTATAACAACATCCATAGCAGGCATCATCATTGATAAGAGCTTGTTATCACTAGTAGAAGGCTACATTTCCACTTGTAAAGACCTACTTGTAACCCTCTTGTTGCTCACATCCACACAAGAAGGCACAAGTAACACATCTACAAATGGCATCACCCACAATACTAGTAACCAACCATCTGTATTTTGTGTGACAAGGTAAACTTGATGATTGACAAGGTAAATATCAAGTTTAGGTGGGGATTGTTGGGATTTAAAAGGCTTCATATTGGTTTTCTAGTTTCTGCTGTTGATTCAGAGTTACTAATGTCAGTTAAAGATTAGTGCTGCTAGTTGAAGTTTTTGCTTCTGCTGAAGTTTTGAAGAATTTACTCCAAGTAGTTAGTGCTGTTAGAGTAAATATTAGTACTGTCTTTGTAAGTTAATACTGTTAGTATATTAGTCCTGTTTTGTATAAGTTAGTGTTGTTTTGTATAAATTAGTGCAAAGCATATGGTTAATAACTAATTAATCATCCCCCAATCTAAACAGATACTACTATGGTTTAGTGTGACCATATATGACATTTTGTCACACTGTTCAAGTGTGTGACATATAGTCACATAAATATCTGACTGTGTGGCCGTTCAAAAAACAGCATGTGTGACGAAATCCCAGATTTGTACTAACAATGAAGCTTAAACTTCTATATTAAAACGAAAATGCATTACATTAACGAATAGGTTGCTCTGGCAAGATGGTAACCTGCTTGACTTCTGTAAGGGAGGTCGCGGGTTCGATTCTTGCTGGGGTGTAAAATCCTTTTTTATTTTCTTGTTATGAATATATTGGTTTTTTTGGGTATTTAGTCACATACAACTAAGCATAAAGTGACCAAAAGTGTTAATAAGTGTGACCATATAGTCTTTAAAGTGACGAAATGTCTATTTTGTGTGACTATTGATCATCAAATGGCCACATGAATTTGATGTTTGTGTGACCTTTTGTAATATTTAGCCACACAAAGCATGTTTGTTTTGGGTATTTAGTCACATACAACTAAGCATAAAGTGACCAAAAGTGTTAATAAGTGTGACCATATGGTGTTTAAATTGAAGAAATGTGTATTTTGTGTGACTATTGATGATCCAATGGCCACATGAATTTGAAGTTTGTGTGACCTTTTGTAATATTTAGCCACACAAAGCATGTTTGTTTTGGGTATTTAGTCACATACAACTAAGCATAAAGTGACCAAAAGTGTTAATAAGTGTGACCATATGCTGTTTAAAGTGAAGAAATGTGTATTTTGTGTGACTATTGATCATCAAATGGCCACATGAATTTGATGTTTGTGTGACCTTTTGTAATATTTAGCCACACAAAGCATGTTTGTTTTGGGTATTTAGTCACATACAACTAAGACATATAAATTAAGCATAAAGGGCCAAAGTGTTAATAGAAGTGACTCATATGGTGTTTAATTAAAGAAATGTGTATTTTGTGTGACTATTGATCATCCAATGTCTCATGAATTTTATGTTAGTGTGTCCTTTTGTAATATTTAGTCAAAAAGAATGTTTGTTTTTGCGGTATTTAGTCACATATAATTAAGCAATAAAGTAGCCAAAATGTTAATAATGTTGACCATATGTGTTGAATTGAAGTAACTGTGTATTTTGAGTGACTATTGATCATCCAAATTAGGCACATGATTTGAAATGTTTGTGTGACCTTTTGTATATTAAGCCACACAAAGCTGTTTATTTGGGTATTAGTCAATCACTAAGCATTAAGTGACCAAATGTGTTAATAAGTGTGGAACATTGGTGTTTAAATTGAAAAATGTGTGTATTTTGTGTGACTTATTGATCATCAAATGGCCGCTCATGATTATTATGATGTGTGACCAAAACGTTTAGTGGTCCATATTATGCCGAGTTTGGTCACAGTGTTAGAAGTAATGTGACAAAACAATTAGCTTTTGACAGCGATAACATAAACTAAACTTTAGGACACACATATTAAGTTTGTGACCATATGTACGGAATTTGGCATACACTTTAAAATAATGTGTGACAAAACATTTAGTGTGACCATATGTGGCATTTAGTCACATTGTTCAAGTGTGTGACAAATATTTGTCACTATTTATATGTATATCGTGACCAATGCTTCAAGCTTACTTGTATTGGTCACACGTTCAAAATTCATATGTGACCAAACAATATTATCAGTTACTTTTAGCCACATGATGTTCGAATGTGTGGCAATACGGTTCTAATGGTCACACGATAAAAATGTTCATGTGTGACTAATTAGTAAATGGTGTCTTTTTTGGTACCTTTGGTCACATAAATATGTGAATGTGTGGCCGTTCCATTTTGCCCATGTGTGACCAAATCCACTTTTTGTACTAGTGATTATACTAGAGTAATAATATAAGTGTTGTGGATTCGCAACTAGACGTACGGATGGTATAAACTCCTCATCCCGAACCAGTATATATCGTGGTCTCTCTCTCTCTCTCTCTCTCTCTCTCTCTCTATCTATCTATCTATCTATCTATCTACTTATTGTTGTTATAGCTAAGTAGATCATCACACCACTCGGTTCCTTCGAGACTTGAAGTTTTATAAACTTCAAAGAATTTAAGAAAACTATATTCACCCCCCCCTACGGTTCTACATTAAGCATGCGCCGTGTAGGAAACTGAGCCTTAGGGCTTTTTGTCTATAAATACCACATATTCTCCACATAAAACATAAGATTTGAAACCCTAACAAGGTTGGACGTTTTGGAGTCTGAAGATCAAGGAGGAAGACCCCAAGAGTGAAGGTTTTACATTAAATAACCTTTTATTGTCAAATCTACATCATGGTTTTGATTATCTTAGTCATTTTGAATAATCTTTTGTTATCTTTTGTTATGAGAGGCTAAGCCTTTTATGTTTTCCTTGCTATGAACCTATTTTGATTTAATGATTGAAGTTCTTTTATTTATACTATCGTGTCTTGGATGATTTATGTACTGTTAAAGACTTATGTCCTTGTGTAGACCATGGCTACCTGTTGAGTATGGTTGCTTAGTATGAAGATCTAGTGAAACGCACCTAAACAAACCATTAACTTTTATTGTAACATTAGTTAATGGCATCGTGTACCGATAACCAAGGGAAGTGCTTGGTTAAAAGTGGTAGACAATAGGGTTTATGATTTAGTAGTAGTAGTGTGACTGATAGCCCGATCGGGCAATAGTCTCTAATCAAGAAAACTAAGAGGGTTGGCATTCTTACAAAAACGTATGTTACATAGATCAGTTGATAGACTTAATAACAATGGACTATTAGAGGGATGGCATGACCGATTCACGCATTCTTTTATTTAAAAAGGGTTCAAACGATAATATTAAATGTAAAAAGGTATTTAGTAGTAATTTCTCATTTCAACTTTACTTCACTTAAGGTTTGAATAAATAAAGGCTTAATGGATTTTTGATCAAAGGGAAAATTTTTAGTCAACCTCAAATTTTATAAAATGTGTAAACATGTTTATAATCTTACAAAAACATTTTCTATCATTTAAAAGAAAATGTTTTATTCAAAATAAAACTTGAATTTCAAATTTTCGAACCTTTAAAACGGGCTTGAAAAAGGTCCAGTAAACACCTTCCAATGGGATAGGTGACAAAAATGTGGAGAGTCTGAAGGGGCGGCCAACTTAAATTACATGGGCGGCCCCCTTAATTATAAGGGGGCCGGACACACTATTTATGGGGGCTGGACCAATAGGATCCGCTCCTTATTATTGTTCCTATAAATACTGGAAATTTCATCAACCATTTTTCTTACCTGTTTGCACTCATGCTTCTGCTCAAAACAGCCCACTTATCCTCTCTATAAAATACTTTGTAATGTTAATCATAAAGCCTTTCGTTTTAATGTGATCAATAGCTATTTTCCCTCTAGTGCAAGGAAGAATAACTTCCTTCATAAATTGAAGGATGTATTACACCTTTGTGTGCTTACACAATCTTGTTCATTCATAATCACTTATTTGTTAAATTACTTGTATATTGTAGTTGTGTGTAGATAGATAGATCTTGGTGATCTTTGTAAGTACAGTTAGTTCGTGTGATTTCCAGTAGTGTTAGGTTGTTGTGATATAAGTAGTGGGGTGAGTAAGTCATGAAGTTGTTTGAAGAAGTCGTGAAGTTTTAATGAAGTCGTGAAGTTGTGTAGAAGTCGTGAAGTTTTAAAGAAGTCGTGAAGTTGTGATGAAGTTGTGAAGTGTTGAAGAGTCGTGATGTTGTGAAGTCGTGAATTAGTCGTGAAGTTGGTGTTGTGATAGATTGGTTAAATGCTAAGATTAGAACTTCGACATTTAGCTTAGTGTAGTAAAAGTGTATCATAAGTAGCGTTTGTGCTATTTTCTCCGCCATAGGAGTTTGTTGAAAAATAGTGAAGAAACTCTCGAGTTGGTGCCGGGGTGTGGAGTAGGGCGAAGAGGTGCTGCATTATCCGAAACCACTATAAATCTTGCAGTTGTGGTTTGATTGTTACTTACTCATTATCTCTTTGTCTTACTTTATCATTTCATATATTTACATTGTTCATTATTGTGCAAGCTTTGAATTCACAAAAAGGTCTAATATAAAGTTTTACAAACATAAATAAACACTTAAATTTAAAAAAGGCCGGTAAATCTTATTCAAACCCCCCTTCTAGTTTTCCCAAATTGGTATCAAGAGCCACGTTTTAAAAACAATATTTTTAAAATAATTTTATATTTTAAAGACTGAATCGTTCTATAGAATCGGGAAATATATTTAGAAGGGCATCTATGCAGAAGACCCCACTATTTGAAAGTGATGGATTTATTATTGGAAAATTGATTCGAAATTTGTGAAGTCCAAAGATTTCTAGATCATTGGCTGTTATTACCGATGGTGATTTTCCTCCCATTCTTATTAATCCGAACTATATAAGGATGAAATTGTATCTTTTTCAACAACAAAATGATGATCTTAAAAGAAACTTACTAAAAATAATGAAGCCCAAAAAATGGTAATTTATAATGCTTTACCCACGTAATGGAATATGACAAGAATTTTTATGTGTTAAAACCGCTAAGGAAATTTGGGATACTTTGGTTAATCACTCATCAAGGTAATAATCAAGTTCATAAGCAAATAAAATAGATCTTCCTTGTTAAACAATATGATACACATTTTCATGATTCTGGTAGAGGAATCCAGTGATAATGATTTTGCTATATTAACACTATTATTACTAGTCTAAAAGCACTTGATGAAGGTTTTTCTAGCAAGAATTGTGTTAGGAAGTTTCTTAGGGCATTGCATCCTAAAATGGTGCGCAAAAGTCACGGCAATTGAAGAATCATAGAATCTAACCAATCTTTCACTTGACGAAAATTATTGGAAATTAAAAGGTATATGAAGAAGTAATCAAGAAAGGACTCGGAAACCGTTAATAACAAAGGAGAACAAGTTGAAATCTTTTGCCTTGAAAGCTAGAAAGGAATCTAGTGATGAAGATGGTTCATCCTACGATAGTCGAAGATGAAGAATACGCCATGGCCGTAAGAAACTTAAAGAAATTCTTCAAAAGACAAGAGACGATTCATAAAACAACAATATGAAGAAGAAGATCATTCCAAAGAAATATAAGTGACAAAAATAAGACAATTAAAAGAAAATGTTTCAAGTGTGGAAGAATACAAAATCAATCTAATCGGAGAATGTCCGAAACAATTTTAATTCTAAATCAAAGGCGTTCGTGGGAGGAGCTTGAGTGATAGCGACGATGATGATGAGGAGAAGACAAAGGACGAAAAAGGTGTCTTATGGCTAAGTACTTAATGAGGTACTTTCGAAAATGGAATATTTTAGTGATAATCAATCATCACTAGTCGAAATTGACATAGATATTGTATATAGTAGACTATGCTAACTAGGATTAAAAAGTCTGGCTATAAATATAAAACTCTAAAACAGCTAAAAATATAATTAGAAAATGAAAGTACTAGATATTAAAAGAGAAAACTAATAGGCTAGAAAAATGGTATGGATGTATTGATGATTGAAATTTTATCTTGGAACTTAAGATTTGAAAAATGAGGAACTTAGAAAAGATATATCTAGGCAAAATCAATTTAATGATTGTAGTCTTTTCTTAAGAAAATTTAAGTTCTCTAAATACCTATCCGGAGATAACCGGTTTGGGATTTAATTTTACCAAAGGATCCACCTAGCGAATACAATAACATGTTATAATGTGTTAGGATTCTCAAGGAAGTAGAGTCAAAAGAAAATTTTGATGGATCAACCCAAACTCTTAACCAAAATTTTGACTTATAAACAACACCAAATTCACTATTGCATAGTGTTCGATTGAGTTTAAAAAACATTTTTTACAATCATGCATTTAAAAACCCCAGAGTCGGATTTACTTAACCAACATTAAGGTCTAATACTCTCCTCCGAGAAGAAAAGATTATTACTCATCCTCGTTCCCAAACATCTCAACCTAGGAGAGATAATGGTAGACCAAATTACCCATAACATCTAATCCACAATGTGGAATCGTAAACACCAACCAAAATTTCACTCTATGTGAAAGTGCTCAAATTGTCATGTGCACCAATAACCTAATGCAAATAGCTGTGTTCAATAATAACTTTAGATACATGAAACATTGGGACCAAATGGCTAAGTCATCACACAATCTTTGTAGTGGTATGTTATCTACTAACCATTCTTTATTAAGGACTTAAGAATTCATGATTAGGTTCCCATGAACCCTTATCACATTTTACATTCTGAAGACCATTTACGAAGATATTCTAAAGTCTAAGGTAAGTCTCACTATTCATATTCGTCAGAATATAGAGTACAAGTAATATTCTACTGTGTTTCTTTCATAATGTAGTTTAATTATTCTTAAAAATAATAGTGTAGTCTCTAAAAATTACCTTTTTGGTGGTTTTCTAGCTGTTGAGTGATTAGTTCTTTATGAACTACTCTTTCGTTTAGATTTAATTCCATATGTATTACATAATGGAGAAGCTTATACGATCCCGTAGAAAAACTCTCAGTAAGCGAGTTGGAATGAAGAGCAAGCTAGTGCGCTTAACAATTTATCTTCATAGAGAGTAGGTTTAGTCATGCATCCAGTTAATTGTAATCAACCACTATTATGGATGAAACAAATCAACTCCCTTCGACGCATAAACGATCCTACTAGTATCCATAGTCAAACCATAGATCCTACGTAACCGATCTGGACATCTGTCCCCTTCGTCTACGAAATACGACGTAACGCTTATCGATATACTTTGTCTCTAGTACTCATTTAATATTTACCGTCTGGGATTTTCTCAAATGTGACATTTAATTATTCATCCAGAGATAATTATTTCACTCAATTAACTTGAAGTTAATGGGAAAAATAGTCTCTTAATCCTCGGTAATCCTTCCTTCGAGTTAACTACATTGTTTTCTCTTTCTGATGTTATTCAATTTTTTTAACGGGAAAATAGTTAATTTTAAAAATGTTAGGTTTTCCTTCTCGTTTATAATGATATATTATTACTAGTAATATATTCCAACGTATTTTGAAACTTATCATTCTCATAAAAAATGGACCAATATCAAAGATATTTTTTTCAGAGGGCGCTCCTTACATATTATGGGGACCGACCGTGTAAGTTGGGCGGCCCCTTAATTATTTAAGGGGGTCGGCCACTAGAAAAACAAACTTCCCTTTTTTATTCGAAAATACATAGTCAAACACCATTTTTTTCCTTCTTCCCTCTTCCACCTGCTGTGACGAAAAAAACCCACCACCATATTCACCAAAATCAAACATCAATCATCCTATTTTACAAAAATTCGCAATGGGCAATCAAACAAATCATTCAAACATCATCAAATGTACGTTTTTTTCATTTTTTTTTATTTGATTTCATCCAATTTTGCTCCCAATCAAAATCGGGTGTTCTTCATCATTTTCATATTTTTTATTTTTGTCTAGGATTTCCATAACTATAATGATACCCGTAGTCATAGGAACACTTCATTCATGATTGAATTGAATCAAAACACTAAATTGAGTCACAAATTTTTGGTTTGAAATTATCATAAATATACTTTCATATTTTTTTAAACAAAGTTTATACATTGTTGATTCATGCCAAAAACATGGTAAAAATAACACTATTTTGTCCATCAAAATGTACATTTCTAAATGTATACTTTTTGAATCAATAGAAAATGTATTATAAAAATAAAGGGGTGTTTGGCTCGTTTCTTAGGATCATTTAATAGGAGTCAATATGACCACCACCATACTTTTGTTCACTTGTATAAAAACTTACTAGCTTGTATAAGTTCATCAAGATATATTAATTCATATATATGTTGATATATTTTGTGATTGGTATAAATAAAGGGGCGTTTGTCTGAAACCTTTTAAGAACTTGATTTTTGAATAAAAACAAACACTACTTAACTTTTGTCAAATAATAAACCTATACTCATCACCATGATATATACTTGACATATAGTTTTTGACATAGGAGTGGAGTGAACTAGATGGCTAAATGTAGTTTAAGACAATTTTTAACTTGATTATGTGTATGTTATTAACAGCTTGTGTGGTGATCATCCGATATATTCAGAAAGACTTATATGTTGGTTATCTTTTAGGTACTTATTTGCTATGATGCCTTAAACCTTTGGTTGTTTTATTAAATCAACTAGTTATGTCATTTTGGTTTCATGATTTAATGTGTTTATTATACAGTTATAAGATGAAATATGATTATATAAACTTATAGGGCTTGCTGCAAATATAACCACCAAACAAAAATAGCCTTACAAAAATCTGAGTAAAATAGGTTTTTCTGTGAAAAATGGGAATAACAGTGGGCGGCCACCCTTATTTCTCATTGGTGACCCCCCGCCCCCTCTAATTTTTAAAGGGTACGCCCCCTTTTTAAGGGGGACCGCCCATGTTTTCACGGTGTAAAACAATATCGTTCAATGATTTTTGCACTTCTTTTAACTAGTATCAGCTATATTTGCCCAGAATGACTTGAACTAACATTGGAATAGCCTAAACGTATCAATTTACTTCTATTTGCAAACAAATTCTCTTCTAATAAATTCACTCCAAATGCACATCACCATTTCACCATCTCTTCATTCATCTATCATCCACCATATACCTCCATGGCCTCACTAGATGCCCATCTATTTCAAAAGCCTACAATGAAACCAAATTCAAAATCATTCACCCAAACAATTGTTTGTGGTTTGTTACCCAAGATGACACAAAAACTCCAACACCCAAACTTCCAATTTCATACCTAGTGCCTACCTAATGCAACCTCCAAAACACCATCAACACAAGACTCTTCTTTTCTCAATTGACTTTACATACCCAAATCACCCCCTCTTCATCTTCACTTTCACCTAATGGTTACTTGAACCCACCAACATCTCTACCTCCAAGAGTTTCTCACCACTCCAATCATGCAAAATGCTTCAATGGAATGAATATCACCCTTTCCCTATTACCACACTTGATGTCCAATTTGATACTCCATCACCTTCACCACCAATTGTTGGTCATCCTATTCCTTGGAATCTTCTTGAGGCACATGGAGATTCATGCTTGTGTTGCATTCACAATCGTACTCTCATATTTAGATTAAGAGATGAACTTCAATATATGTTTTCATATATTGAACATATGCTCTACAATCCACCATTCATCATCCCAAACCTCCACAATCCTCCCCAAACTAAACATACTCTAT
Organism: Tanacetum coccineum; assembly: GCA_026074375.1. Classification (NCBI taxonomy): domain Eukaryota; kingdom Viridiplantae; phylum Streptophyta; class Magnoliopsida; order Asterales; family Asteraceae; genus Tanacetum; species Tanacetum coccineum. The sequence continues at coordinate 84,841 of BQNB010006916.1, read as the reverse complement.
GTTTAGTCCTTTAAATAATTGATCATCTACCATTTTGCAAGCAAGTCCTATAGAGCTCTACTAGTTATAGGACTTTTTGTAGTTTAAATTTTCATTGTAGTATGTATGTTTATTTTCTTCTTATTCTTGAGTGTGTTTTACACACTATTTAATACTTAATGGAATGATCATTGTTGGTTGTATGTCATATTTTTCTTCTTGCTACATGTTTGAAATATTGTATTGTTCTAAACAATTTTTGTAGCCATGGAAACCAGAGTTTGAATCCTTGGTGACCTCGGAACGAGGGGAAGACCACATCAAGGGGAGCTTTATTCACGTTGTTTTTTACTTGCATCCTCGACGATGCCTTTTGATTCTACCAAAATGGTGGGAGAAATGACATAAAAAACTCACTAAATAGCTTGTTTAAAAATAATTTTTACATTTAATTGAGTTTTAAATTTGTGTACATCATCAATAAAGAGGGAGATTGTTGATAAAATATAATGCCTAAAACATTAATAATATTTTTTCACATCTGTACGTTTTGATAATCACAAAATATAAAAACGTTCAACATAAAATTAAACCTAAACAAGTATTTAGTTGTAAATTCTCATTTCAATAATTACATCACTTAAAGGTATGAATAAATAAATGCTTAATGGATTTTATGATCAAAGGAAATTTGTATTCAACCTCAAACTTTTATAAAATATTGTAAACATGTTTATAAACTTACAAAACATTTTCTATATTTAAAAGAAATGTTTTATTCAAAATAAACATTTTGATTTTCACAAATTTACAAAACTAAAAAGGATAGCAAAGGCAGTAAAAAACCTCCCTGGGATTAGGACAAAAAAGAGGAGCGAATGAAAGGGAGGCCCCCTTTATTTACATGGTCGTGCCCTTTATTATAAGGGGGCAGGCACCCTAGTTTAGGGGGCCGGCCATAGACTCGATCCTCCTTCTTGTCTTTATAAATACTGGCCTATTCCTAACTTTTCTTAACATTTTGCACTAATTCTTTCTGATCAAATTCTGCCTACTTATCCTCTCTAAAATCCTTTGATCATTTAATCATAAAGCTTTGTTTCCAAGTGATCAAAGCTATATTCCTCAAGTGCAAGAGAAGAATACTTCCATCATCAAGTAAAGAAGTATTACACTTTAGTGTGCATAACAATCTTGTTGCATTCGTATCACATATTTGTAAATCAATTGTATATCTTGGAGTTGTGTGGTTGTAGGTAGATCTTGGTGATCTTTGTATGTATAGTTAGATCGTTGTGATCTTACCAAGTAGTGTTAGGTAGTTGTGATATAAGTAGTGTGGTGAAGTGAAGTCGTGAAGTTGTGAAGAAGTCGTGAAGTTTTAAAGAAGTCATAAAGTTGTGAAGAAGTCGTGAAGTTTTAAAGAAGTCGTGAAGTTGTGAAGTCGTGAACAAGTCATGAAGTTGTGTTGTGATAGATCGGTTCTAGCTAAGATTAGAACTCGACCTTTAGCTTAGTGTCGTAAATTGATATAAGCAATGTTGTGTACGGTTTTCTCCTCCATAAGGGAGTTTGTTGACATAGTGAAGAAAACTCTCGAGTTTGGTGCTCGGGGAGTAGAGTAGGGAAAAGAGGTGCTTCGTTATCGAATCACTATAAATCCTCGCGTTGTGGTTTGATTGTTCTTACTCTTATATCTTGTCTTACTTTATCATTTCATATATTTACATTGTTCATATTGTGCAAGCATTGAATTCATAAAAAGGTCGAATCTAAGTTTTACAAACATACATAAAACTTAAATTTAAAAAAGGCGGTAAACTATTTAACCCCCCCTTCTAGTTTTCCATAGTTACATAGATCAGTTGACCTATTCACGCATTCTTTTAAGACATCCTTACATGAATTCACTTGGACACGATTAGGTAAACATTGCACTTAGAGCATTGATCATGGATGATGAATAGGGGATTAGCAAGGTGATCATTCCTTTATCTCTTGAATCTTACCTTCCTATTTATCGTTTTGTTTATTTTATTTTATTTATTTATTTTAATTAGTTTAGAGTCTAAATACATAATCGGTGGGTTTAAATCGCTCGTTGAATTAATAAATTACCTGTTAGACTCTTTATACTACACGAACGGTACAATGTCTGACTCTTTATACTACACGAACGGGTACACTGTCTGTAAGTGTTGGTGGAAGTCTAGAGGACGTGGTAGATATATATTTAAAGCTTGATTTTCACACATCGGGCAATGACAATACGATCTAGAGCAGAATGAAGAGCCGCATCAAAAGAATGTTGGACCCGCTCAAAGACCCAGGGAGAGCATGTGCGCATTGTAAAATATAGTTTGGATATACCTGCACAAGCTCGAAGAAGCAGCAACTCACAATGAGGGTCATCAATCTTAGCAATCGCATCTATAAGTTCAATGGTCTTTGCCGCTCTCTTCACCGCAAGCTCACTACTATAGTTGAAATCCACATTGGCAGACCTACCAAGTATTATAACACCATGCAAGGGCTAGGAAATATTATACGGGAAAACACCCGCAAGCCTGCTTCTTGGGTCTTTCTTTGGCAAAAAAACCTCAGTTTTATCAACATTGAGATGTAAGCCACAACGAGGTCCATCATCCATAATTAACTCTAAAACCTTCCCCATAACCAAAGTATCTCTAATAATAGTGTCATCATCAAGATACTAAGCATGAAAGGAAAGGCTAAAAGAGACTTCAATATTACATATCAGAGAAAGTAACACTAGGGGCAATAAGAAGAGGTCCAAGGAGATCACCTTGTTGCACATATTGGTACGACCATAAGGTGTGTTCCCAATAATACAATCTAGTTGGTTTAGAGTAACAAAATTACAACCAACGTGAAATAGTGGGACAACAGAGGCGAAAAACCTGCAACATAACCTCTCGATCCACCAAATTAAAGGCATTTTTTAAAGCCACCAACAGCATAGAAATATCCACATCATCTCTCCGGTCCTTGATCAACCGATTCATGACATGAAGTATAGCATCCCCTCCTCTTGATACTCCAACACTAAACTGCAGATAATTTAAATAACCATCCAAAGAATTACCAATCATAGCAGCACTAACCTTGGAAACCAAACGCCTCCAAACAGTACCTAGAACTCTAGGATGTATACCAACACCTGACTTGACCAACGACGTGAGAGGAGCACTAGCAATATATTCACAAAATACCTTGGGGCATTTCCCATCATGAAAGATATTCACCACTTGAGTGGTAGAAGTGACCAACTCATCAGAAATATCAACAACAACATCACTTCTATGAGGTGTTGGGCACGCAATCCATCCCCTCCACAAGACGTACCAAGAGGGAAACTCTTAACCATGTCTAGAACCACAGCAGGAGATGCACCAAGTTGATGATGATCAATATATATATGTGGCAAGGAGGGAGTGGGTTTGAAAGGATGCTTAACCTTTAAGTCCTCAAGAGTAGCATCTTTATAAGGATCAACACCAGAAGAAGAAAGAGCTCTGATTGTTGCAGTACAAGGACCATCATAAATCTGCCTCTAATACTTCTTGACATTCTACATACCCAAGTCAAGGTTTACCTCATAAATAATTGACCATGAAGGGGAGGGTTCTGCTAAAGCCTCCCTTACAAGCTGCAAACTACCACCAGGCATATCCTAAGATCGAATGGCACTAGCGATACTCTCTTCCTGGCATTGACGCTTAATAGCAGACTTACACTCAAGATTACTGCTCAGGCAAAGCTTTTGAGGAAACAAAAAGGCAAGACTAACAAACTAACCCAACAAGAAATGTCATCAAGCATGCATATTACCTTATCTAGAGCTCCTTTCAAGACCCGAAAGAACCCCAAACTACACTTAGGATGGATGAAACTGATAGTGCGCAACCCTTTAGAAATCAAATTGTCAAAGAGAGGCAAAGTGAAACCATCATGCTCATCTATCATCAAATTCCCAACATGATTAAGTTGTACATAAAAAAAGGAACTTATAGTTTGGTGAGGCCATACAACACAAACCTAAAACACCATCACCATAATTCAGGCGTTGCACAAAATCATAACCCATGTCATGCCGACATAATGCATTTTGAAACAAACCCCACATAACCAAAGACCCATACGTTTAAACATAACATCTGCCACCTCAAAAACAGCAAAATTAGAGGCTAGAGAATATTTTTTAATAGCTTGCGCATCCTCATTAAAATGACGCTCACGAAGGTGAGTGATCAACGAGGTTTTGGTAAGCCCGTTTCCACCACCATCATGAAAACAACTAAGACCCACAAAAGGGTAATGAAAACGCATAACCGCCATTATAACCAGAACATAAATCCTACCAAACCACCACCCATAATCTAAACCGAATGCCAAGGAAAAATGCGAGACTTGCAACGCCAAAGTAGAACCAAAACGCTACAACAAAATCAAAGCGCCAAGGCAAAACCCTTATAACAAAACCCTTGTAACAAAACCCAAATGCTTGAAACAAATTAACAACCCAACAATCCAAATGTTTTCCAAGATTGAACCAACCCTTAAAAGAAAATGCTAAAATTAATCCATATAACAAAACACAGGAACAAATTGGAACAAAGCCAAAAACGCTAATTGACTAAAACTCCAAAAATCTTGCGTTAACACATGCAAAACGTCTGACCAAAAGGTACCCTAACCTACCACGAAAAAACATCTGCCAAAACACCAAGCAAACGCAGACCAAGAACAACAAGCAAACGTTAACGTCAAGACCCAAGAACACCAAGCAAGCAAGCGTTAACGCCAAGAAAAATTCAGGATATTTACAAAAAATTAGTTTGAAGTCGAGAGACTATCTAGGCCCTTACTCCTCTATCTGTAGCAAAGTTATCCCACTAAAATGTAAACTGCAGGTCGTAACCCAATGTCTTGAGTGATAGAGAAATATTGGATCTCCTCAGTAAGGCAATCACATCCTTCTCTAATTCCCCAAAAGAATAGCATGAAAAGGGAAGAAAACTAATCCAGTATCTGCACACTTAGCCTCATAATTGACGCGTTTACGTTGTGCCGCATCAATCACCGCAAGACTGGGCATAAAATCAGCCATCTCGGTTTGCGTCAAAGGCGATGATCCAGTAAGATCTACATATACATCAAGCCCTCCATCTCACGAGTAAAGTAACATATCCGCCGGACATAGGGGTTTGTCACGACCTCCACCAAGTTAGATATCAACTTCTTTACCAGCTGAAATACCCGAGTGGAAACAGATGTTAACAAGGATATCAGGCACAACGTTATATTATTATTATTATTAGTATTATTATTATTATTGTTGTTGTTGTTGTTATTATTATTATTTTGCATTGAAAAACATATCATCGTCGAAACTTTATTCTCCCGCTATAGAATGAATTTTTTTGCATGTGATGCATCCGCGAACGAATATATCTCGTTTATTACAGTTGTAACGTGTATCGAATAAGACCCTTTGTAGTGTAAGAAAAAGAACCTTCGCATATTAATTAAAGGGGCAATTGCATATATATCCTTCCAAAGATCAAAAATTGCATATATATCCTACCTAAACTCATAATTACATATATATCCTTCCAAAACATTAAATAGTGCATATATATCCAAATAATTATATTATACATTAAATAAAATCATAAAATACATGATAATTATTATCTAACTCTAAACTACCCATTATACCCTTTGTTCTTCTTCTCTTATACCTCACTAAAAAGTAAAAAGTTCAAAACACTGTTGATAATAAATAACAAAAAAAACATAACCAATTAAATTAGCATAAGCTCTTTTTGATATGTACTACTTTTTCAATGAGCGGCCGAAATAAAATGATAATTCGAATTGAAGTTTTATGATAGTGAGAATTGAACAAATCGTTTCATAGTTTTAGTTTTAATTAATTGGGAACACCTGGTCTTTTTATAAATACTCGTACTACATATATAAGAGCATCTTTCAGTTTTAAAATTATAATATGGGTATGTCGAATAGAAACGCAATTCGGAAATTAGTGATATATGCATATGTTCTTGATTTTTTAAAACAACTACATGGGTTTCTTAATTTTTTATACAGAATGATTATAAGAAGATACAAGTAAAGGGTATAATGGTCAATGTAAAATTATTGTGTATTTCAAGATTTTATTTATACATAAATTAGCTATTTGGATATATGTATAAATATTTAATGTTTGAGAGGATATATACGTAATTATGAGTTTAAGCAGGATATATATGCAATTATTGATCTTTAAAAGGATATATATGCAATTCCCCTTTAATTGGATTCTGGAGAAAAGAACGCTTAAACTTTTATAGTGTTAGAAAAAGTTCACAATTTATTATAATTTCATAGGTTTCCAAATTGTATTTACAATTTATAACTGATGTTATTAAAATCTTAAAAAATATTTTGGATTATTTAATTTATAAGAATAGCTACATTCATACAATTTTTATAAACAAACTCCCACACAATAATGTGGCAAATATAATGGACCAATTATGTTTTACAATATTTTCTCTTTTTTATTTTCATCACCTATAATTGAGTGACACATTTATGTATGAATTTTTTAAGTATTATGTGGATTTAGCATTCCTTTTAACGAGACATTCAGACCCGTGCGTTGCACCGTGGCTTGTTTTGTGATAATAATCTAAACTTTTGGTAGCTTTTTTTCTTTATTAAGTTAGGTCATTTGTTGAACATAGGTAGGAGTGTTAGTCGGGTTCGGTTGGTCGGGTTTGGGTCTATTCGGTTCGGGTTTCCCCGTCAAGATACGGGCAAAATTCACCCCAATTATGCACAGAGAAAATATAAATTCAGAAGATAAATATCATCATCACATTTCATATGAATAAGCTGAAACAAACATCCCCTTAAATAATAATCCCGTCAAATATCTACAAACCAAACGCACCCTAATTGGTGAAAATGAAATATTCGGTAAACCACATGACTAAAAATGTACAACTCTGGAATATATATTGGAGAATGAAAGAAATCATGGGCTTAAAATGACATGATTTCGTTAATTAAAACCTACCGTCAAACTCGCCTCAGGAGCCTCATCCGGTTTTTTCTGAGCATGTTATTGTTTTTCCCCATTATGACTTCACTGGATTTTACATTTGCATATTTATATTGTAAGGATTTCAATGAATGGGCTAAAGTTTACATGGGTCCAATGCGAAGAGAAATCTTTGTCTTACACTATCACAGCAGAAAGGCTTGCACTTCAGAATGAGCCGAGAGTTTGGAACCGTGCATAAACTTTTCTCTGAAACGTGAAGCACTTTCGATGTAATCTGTTAAAAAATCACAGGTCAAAGTGTCACACCCCGTCATAGGTGGAAACACAGGAATGCAACGTAATGATCAATCATAACACAAGATACAAAATAAAGAAAAACTAAGATACATAAATGATAAGTGTCATGATGACCATCAACCTCAATACAACCTTGAGTGATGTTCCAAATCAAGAACACAACACATAGTCGCCAATTATTACAATCTTAAGCCCACGCAGGGGTCCATATAATCTTAAGCCTCAATCCTCAAGAAATCAAATCCATAACATACTTTAAAAGTAAGACTTCTCAAACAAGATTCCTACGGGATTCTCTAAAAGTCTGCTACACACATCTCAACCTTAACGATCATTTTCTTCACCTGAAAATGATACTCGAAAACGTCAACAATAATGTTGGTGAGCTCGTAGGTTTAATTCAAAACCCAGTCACTGTGCCAATATCTCAAACAGTTGGACAACTGTGCTATATGACAGTGAATATATGCAGAACAATCACAAACCCATGACTTAGCATCCCCGCTAATCATGTACCAAGACCTAGCATCCCCACTAGTCTTATCACCAGCGTGTACCAACGCTCTTAGGGTCGCAACCCCGAATTACATACCGCACCTAAAGCCAACCAATTGGAGCTATATTTAGGGTGAAGACCACACAAAATATCGTACGAACACATATCATTCACATAGCAGTCATACGCACATCAATTGTCCCAAAACAAAACCACATTTCGCACAATTCAGAAAATAGTTCAAAACACATTTGAGTATCATTTTCCCCAAACGGAAAAGATTTAAAAAAGTGGGGCTACGAGAACTCACCTCAAGCAAAAGTCTCAATCAGCCAACTCAATATCACACAGGCAAATGCAACGATGATATAGTAAAATAATATATAAGTATAGAAAATTACCAAACTACCCTTGAGGACAAAGGAAGAAAGGAAAATTCTCACAATTATATATAATTGAGACCACGTTTGTTGTTCGGACAATGATTTGAATTGGTTCAAAGATTATTTGTTTACTAAAATCCTAAAATTGAACAAATTAAAGGACAATTAAACCTAACTTTAATAGCGGAAAATTAAACCTTAACTAAAAACGCAAAACGGGAACCCTAAATGGTGGTTAAAAACCCTAATTTTCCAAAATTAAACATAACATAAATTTTTCACTTTTAATATACTCTAATTGACTAAAAAGTAAGTTTAAAGAAAACTAGAACAAAAACGGATTTGAAATGAGCTTAAAAACACGGAAAATGTGAACGGAAACAATTCCCGTTCTTTAAAAATTGAAATTTTGCAATTTTAACCCTATGGAAGCAAAACTAATTTTCCTAGAAACTATATGAATAAAGAAAATTTTCTAAAAAAGAATTATATTTTTTTGATTATTTTTCTATTTTTTATGAATTTTTAAAGTTTTAAACAAAATTAAATGATTAAAAATACGAAACGAAACTGAAAAATTCTAGAAAAATTACTAAAAGTGTAAAAAGCAAAGAATAATTTTATAAAAATACTAACTAAAAATAAGCAAATGAAATAAGCCCTAAAAAGCAGAAAATAAGCTACGGCTTATTTTATTAAAAGGGAAATGAAATGTTGGTTAATAAAAGGGAGTAATTGGAAAGAACAAGAATTGGACAGATGAGCCTATTGAAGCACAATGGAAGTGAGTGCTGTGTGGTGGAAGGCAAGGTCGTGGGTTCGAGTCCTAGGCCTTGCTTTTTGCATTTTTTTTTTGAAAAAGTTAAAAACAAAGTTGTAAATAAGCTAGAAACTAACAATTTTTGTGAAAGCTATTTTTTGAATCTAAAAAAATAAGCTGATAAGAGGCTTTTTAAAACAGAAATGCTTAACTACTTTTTTTATGTTTTTTATAAAATTTTAGAACTTAATAAGCAGAAATAAGCTAAGACAAGGACCAAATAAGCTACTACTAACCTAAGACAAACCTAATAAGTGTAGGTCCTTATCAACAGGATCTAAATGAGCCTTACACGACTTATAGTCCTTTAGATAAATCCAAAGAAACTATGAGAGACAATAACCGTGAATATAAATATTGACGCGGAATATCAATATCTATACCAAGATGAACACAAGAACAATATGCTAAAGATACTATTACTATTACTATTTGATTGTGAAATGCCAAATCAAACGAATGTGTTGTATAGGCTTTATCAAGTTCCTTTTTAAGCTTAAGGAACCCTAAACGCGTTAAGAGATAATGCTTATCTCCTTCCTAGATTAACGCTAAGAGATTACTATTACTTAATTCAACCAGGAACTTAACCATTTGACCCATCAGTATTAACTTTATTACTGTCAGACTTAAGTTATTGCTGGCAGAATTATCTTGCTCTTCAGTCTCATAATTCTACTTACTAACAGTACTAACTAATCTTTATCAGTACTATCTTTATATATCAGACTTCTATCTTTAATACTAACAGTATTAAGTAGCGTTTCAATATTTTTCCTAACTATCCTCTTCCCACTAACTTGATGCTTTCACACATGTGAACTTCAAGTTCCTTCAGAATATGCTTGATCTTTTATCCACTTTAAGATTTTTATTGGGCTTACGGGGTTAGAGGATGGTCTTGAACTTCTGTCTTCAAAATAATATGTCTTTATGTCTCTTCTAATCTTGACAGCACTTATGTCTTTAACCTTTGTTATTCAGCTCTCCCTTGACAATTGTGTACATCAAAACATACAGTTTCATACTTTCTCATACTTCCAGGTGTGTTAACTCCTGTGAAGAGGTGATCATTTGAAAATCGTATATGGTTTTGATGTCTCTTTACCGTTAGCATTAAATCTGGAGTATCAGTTCTTTGGCACCAGAAAGATGTATGTCCATGGTCAACTGAAAAAACCATTTCAACTCTCATACTTGGAACATTGGTTGAGATGGAATACCATATGAATTTTTGGCATAATCATTACAGCCATCAAGATTTGATATGCATTTACCTGTAGCCGTTATTTTGCTCAGTGTAGTCAATCCTTTGGCACCTAGTAAAGGTTAAATTTTTCCCTGGTGGATTGAGATCCATGTCAACTCTTTGTACATAAAACTTGGTGAGTTGATTATACATCCACTTTTTTGGTAAATTAGTGGCAACCATCTAATATGGATTTGATGTTTTTACCAAATAGCCATATCGTTTGGACTAGTTATGGTTTTTCCACATGCCTTTACCACAGCCAATAAAATTGTGGGTAGCCAAACTCCTTCATACTTTAACAGTTATGGTTGAGATTGAAAACCATACAACTTATTTGCAAGTTGTCAACCATAGAACGGATTTGAGAAGTCTTTACCAAGCAGCCGTTTGCTCTTGGACTAGTTAGTTCTTATGTCTGTTAGACATGGTGAACCAAGGACCATTTGTTGTGTGGTGGTTAGCCAACACTCAAACCCTTTCTTCTTCTCCATGATCATCATCATTAGAATCTTCAAATTCTTCCAATTGGTGTCTCACAAACTTGATCAGCTCCAAAGCCATAGAGCTTTCTTCTTCAGTTTCTAGCTTCAATTCCAGCATTTGTGAAAGTACTTCCTTTGTCAGAGGATATTTGCTTTCCACAAGCATATGAAAAACAAGTCCAGTACTTGTCATAATAGTATGTACTCCTGAGGAACTATGTAGTTTCCAGCTGATAAGCTTCCAGTCTGCTGTTGTAATCCCAAAAGTCAGACGTTTATCACTTGATTAAACATATCATCAGATCTCCCCAACGGCATCTGTCAATCCTTCGGAAGCCTAACTATATATTACTTCCATCACTGAATAGCTCATAAATAACTATCCAATCTTCTCTTTCCAAATCGATCAACATCCCTATTACGGTGCGACTCAGAATCTACTTATTAATAATAACAGCCTATATACCTACTTCATACTACACGAATATAGTGTACACTGTATCGTCTGTTTTTTAAAGAAAGTGTAGTCACTATGACTGATGAAGACTGACACTCACGAGTGCTGATATGCGCCGCACATGTAATAAACCTGCAATATAATACTCTAGCCAACTGTGTGTTTCCGTAAAAATGATCGTCGACATATAGTGTGTGCACAACTGATCTGACCCTACTGACCTTCCCATACAAACTTATCAGTCTCCCTCCTGTATAAGAGCTCTGCTGATCTAAGAGTACTGGCCTATAAAATCAATCTCTATGTAGATACCTCCTCACGTTATTACCATGTAGTCATATCCTAGTCGTTATACTCTCACGTAGACAGACCACAGACACTAGCTTTTGTAGTCTCTCTCATGATATGCGTGTGTGAATAATGTTAATCATACCGTACAGATGTAGAGAGCTATAAGTCCGTTCTGTTAACATGTGATTAATGAATGATACAATACTTGTAGAACATCTCACTGTATGAGTAGTGAAGATCTTGTGTCTTAAATTGAACAGATTCAACCTTGACTTTCTCTCTATAGTCACAGATCAGCAGTGCACAAGTCAATCTACTGTCGCTGTGCATTAGGCTTATAAGATAACTCACTTCCCCCATAGGAGCCGTGGTCCCCTCAGCTCAATGTAATACCTAGGAGCCTTATACAGGTCACACAAGTACGCTGTGTACATCATACATAAATCAGCTAGCAAGATAAATCCTTCCTGTTCATCTAATCATTATCTCACTACCACCTACGAACTTCACCTCTCCAAACTTACTGTAACAGTGTAGCTCACTCCTCAAGTGAACTAGATGCTTCGGTGTAGAAGAGTCGTATAATTTTAGCTCTTGGTCAGTGTGTGTACGTTCTATGATCGCAAATCTCATATCGAATGATTGCAATTTGTAGTCAATTAAATGTTGTGTGACTGTTCATGTGATCAGAGAGTGACTGTGAAAGTGGATGCTCTATCTAGTATGTGAAGAGTGGCTTGTCTTTTAATGCTTAATTAGTCTGAAATAAGTGATCATCTGATTTCTAAGCTGAGATATTGTTGGTGGCTTGTTTCTAATAGCAGCACTTCTTTGTTCTGCAAGAAACTTCCTTTGGGCAGCAATTGTGTCATGCAAAAACTTTGCTCTATCTTCAATAGAATATTGCTCCCTTTCTTCTTGTTGAAGCTTTTCTGCAAGAATCTGATCTGCATTTAATCTTGCTTGAATGTAATCAAATTCAGTTGCAAGTGCTTCTTGTGCAGCTTCTTCCTCTTGTTCTACCAATCTTCTAGCCAGAAGTGCATCAAGATCAATTTGTCTTTGTGTTTCAGCATCCATTTTAGCTTGCAGTCTTTGAGCTTCCTCTAAATCTGCTAACTCTTGAAGCTCTTTTGATGTCTTTGATGCTTGAACTTCAGCTTGAAGGTCCTCTTCAGTCATTGGCTCCTTTCCTTTTCTCCTTTGAACCCTTTCTGCCTCACCAGTATTAACCTCAGCAGCATTAACTTCACCAGTATTAACTTGAGCTGAAGGTGTACTATCAGGATTAAGTTCAGCAGTATTAACTTGAGCAGTATTAACTTGAGCTGAATCAGGTTCTTCAAAATGAAGAATTTTGGTAGGAGTTTTTGTAGACTTTGGTTTCCTTTTGTAAATCTTGCTACCAAGAGGTGCTTGTGATCCCTTAAACCCTTCTGAAGCTACCTTAGATAAGATTTGTGCAGCCTCTAAGGTGGAAGGACTTATTTGTTCTTCTTGAGCCTCCCCTGAACCCTTGCTCTTTTCAGGAGTAGCAAATGTATCTCCTTGATCTGTTTCAAAAGGAACTTCTTGATCCTGACCCTCTGCATCCTTAGCTTCTTTACTTTTCCTCTTCTTCCTCAACTTGTTTTCTAGCTTTTTGACTTTCTCTATCAGCTGCAAGATTGCTGTTCCAAGAGTCTGCTTAGTTTCACTTAGCTCCTTTTCCAGGGATTCTACTCTTGATTGCAATCTAGGTACAATATCCATCAGATTTCTGAGTTGCTCATTTTCTTCACTAGATCTAAATGCTTGAAACTCAGGTTCATGTGAAGGTGGTGGAGACATATGATAAGAAGGTTCAAATGATGGACCTTCTGTATCATGATATGAAGGTGATGGAACTTGAGGAGATGGTGGAAGAGTTGGTTGGGTGTCAGGAATAGTAAACATTGGTGGGGATGATGTTGTTTCTACAGGTTGAATTGGAGGAGTTGTAAATGTTGGTTGTACACTTGATGGTTGAGGAGGTGTTGATGAAGATTGTACAGGTTGAGTTATTGTGGGAGGTGGTTGTGTTATAGATGGAGGAGTTGATTGAGGTTGTGTTAGATGTACATGAGATGATGAGGGAGTTGGTACAGGGTGAGATGGTGTTGGAGCAGCACTTGGTTGAGGTTGACCTGCATCAATGGTTAGCATATTTCCAAAATTCTTTTTGGTTATTGATACAGGGTACAAAAAGGTTTTTGTTTTCAGTTTAACTTTCTAATTTCATTTTGAAGAAAACAGGGGGTACATTTACAAACTTTGATTTGCTTTTCAAATTTGAGATCATTTCCACTCATAAGATAAGTTTTGAAAAGTTAAAGTCTATTCCAGTGATAACGAAAGATCAAGCAATGGGCGATGTTGCTACCAAAATGATCCATCTCCACTTTTGGAGCTTAGACAGTGAAGACATGTGATGGATATGAATCTAATTGGGGGTAAGTGACTTTTCCAAAATGTTAAAAGTTCTGTCATTGACATAAACAATATTTTGCAATCCTTCAAAAATCTCTTCATTTTGCAACATATGTATCCCTGAGCATCTGCTATTTGGTTGCTGCACTCCCTAACAGACTCTTCAGTAATTGTATGTTTAAATGGTATCTATTGTTGCTTAAGTTGTTGTGTCCTCTGCAAGTGTTCTAGCAGTTGCAGTCTGCCATAACTGCTTGACAAGGGAATCTTAGTTAGGTGGTTTGTGAGTGAGAGGCATTACCTAATTTTGATCTTCTGAGGAATATCCACTATCTCTGTGTACCAGTACTCTCAGTGGGTTTGAGTAAGAAACCCACTTGGTTGTGACTTTTCGCATTACTTGTGGTTGCGCCATTGAAATAACTTGTTGAAATATTTGAATCTTTAAAAAAATCAGTACTGCGTGTGTGACGTCTTGACTGAGTAGGGTCTGGTAGTGGAAGTAATTTTAACGATTGCTTTTGAAAGAGTAATAGGGTAAATAGTGATAAGGATGAAAGAGAAATTACTTTATCCCTATATAAGTACTCTATCAGCGTTTTAGGCGGCTAAAATATCTTCAACGGTTATGTTTGAATAAACTAAAATAATTTTATTTCAAACAGTATTAAGTGAAAGCTACCAGACTTAAAACTTGTACTACCAGACTTAAAATAGTCAACCAGTATTAATAGTAACTCATCAGACTTAACATATTTTCAACCAGTTTTAATAAAATTTACAGCAAGTAGACCACAACATCATTACTTACAACCAAATTGCATCCAATTAGCAAGTGACACCTGGCACTTTCTTTTCCATGCCCAAGTTGATCTTGCATCACTCTTTTCAAACACCAAGTAGTACCTGCAAAGTTAGTCTAAACAAGAAATACAATTCTAATCTAACTTAAACTCAGCAGAATTAAACTAAAATAACTACCAGTCTTAATGCTTAACTACCAGAATTAAGTAATTACCAGTTTTAACTTTTACACTAGCAGACTTAATACTATGCTACCAGTATTAAGTTACTATTTTACCAGAACTAACCCTAAATTATACTACCAGAATTAATTCTAACTAACACTACCAGGATTAATTACCACTAAGAGCTACCAGGATTAAGTCTACTTTAGACAGAAATTAATAATATAGTATAGAATTTACACTTTTTCCTCCCCTTAAATGTAGCTTATGGGTTGATCATACCAATGCTAACTACCAAGTAATTGAACCGGGGTCCATCAAATGGTTTTGTCAACAAGTCAGCTACATTTAAATCTGTGTGAATTTTCTCCACACTTATGAGCTTCTTCTCATAACAATCTCTGATGAAGTGGTGTCGAATCTCAATGTGTTTGGTCTTGGAATGATAGACAGGGTTTTTCACAATGCAGATTGTGCTTTCATTATCAATGTGGATTTTGGTATTCATGAAGTTGAAACCATAGTCCAACAATTGATTTTGAACCCACAACACTTGTCCACAGCAATTTGCAGCAGCTACATATTCAGCTTCAGTTGTTGAAGTGGCTACAATAGTCTGTTTCTTGCATTGCCAGGAGATAAGTCTTTGACCAAGAAATTGACAACCACCTGTTGTGGATTTCCTGTCAAGATTTGAACCACCATAGTCACTATCAGAGAATGCTTCCAAATCAAGGGGTGAATCCCTAGGATACCATAATCCCAAGTTGGGTTTGCCCTTGAGGTACTTGAAGATCCTCTTGACAGCATTGAGATGAGAAGTCTTTGGAGTTACCTGAAAACGTGAACAAACACATACTCATAACATAATATTCAGGTCCTAGAAGCATTAAGTACATGTGAACTATCATTAGATCTGTACAATGTACTTCAACATCAAAAGCTTCTCAATCCTTTGTCAAAGGCAACTTGGTTCTCCAAGGAGAGTTATCGGCATCTTTGACATCCAAGATCAAATTTCCTTAGTATCTCAGCTACATTACTTTTGTCTTGTGATATGAAGATGCCTATCCCTTGTTTTTATTTCTGCTTGACTTGTAGACCTAAGAAAAATGTAAGTTCACCCATGGAACTCAGTTGAAATCTGCTTTGCATCAAAGCTTCAAACTCATCACACCAAAACTTGTTGGTAGACCCAAAAATGATGTCATCAACATACACTTGAACCAACATGATATCCTTTCTGTTTCTTCTAATGAATAAAGTCTTGTCAATGGTGCCCCTCTTGTACCCATGCTTCTCTAGGAATGTTGACAAAGTAGCATAACAAGCTCTAGGGGCTTGGTGCAATCCATACAAAGCTTTGACCACCTTATAAACCTTTGTAGGATGATCAGGATCAACAAAACCAGAGTTGTAGACAATAAAACCTCTTCATCAATAGTGCCCATACAGAAAACACTTTAACATCCATTTATAGCTCTGAATCCCATAAATAGAGCAAAAGGCCAAAAAAAAAACAACCTGATAGCTTTCATTCTTGCGAACAGAGCAAAAAACCGCTCATATCAATTCCTCTTCTTGTCTATGACCATGAGCTACCAGCCTTGCTTGTTTTGACAACGACTCCCCTCTCATCCCTTCTTGTTCCTGTACAACCCATTTAAGTACCCTTCATCTTAAGCACCATGGCTAAATCAACCAAAACCCATACTTGTTGAAAGCTTGAACTGCACAGTTCTTCCTGCATAGCTTCAACCCTGCTGTCCATCTTCAGGCTTATGAGACTTTCCTTGGTTCAAATTGAGAAAAAAGCAAGCAAAAAAGACAATGTTTTTTGATCTATTTATATTGCTTCTTTGGTTGTGCTTGTTGTAGCTCACTAGAGCAACGAGCCTCAGTGATTTTTCCTGGAGAGTCCTCTTTCTAGTCTGTACAGAGTGTAGTTTGGGATCTCAAGGATATGACTTTGAGGAGAGCATTGTGAATCCTTAGAGTAAGATTTGTCTGGGGGGGGAGGACATCTGCCTCATATGGTAGATTGTTGCAATCAGTAATAATCCCATTATCATCATTAAGAAGCCTGTTCAAAGATACCTTCACCTTGATTTATCTAATCCCTTATTTCTATAGCATCTCATATCACTATCTGCACAGAAAAGACCTCTTCTTCATTATCATCACTTGGAGAGATAGCTTCAATGTTGCCAGAAGTAACTTCCTCAAAACCAGTATTAAGATTATCACTACCAGTATTAACAGGATTAGTACTGGTAGGTGCTGGTGCAGGTACTGGTCCTAAGTGCTTTAAAGCAAGAGCATCCAGCTCTTTTCTAAAGGTCATAATGTCATCAGTAGACTTGGATATTGGTGTAGAAGATGGCTGCTTTGGGGAGTGAGTCTTCTTTTTAGCAATCTTTTTTCAGAAACTAGCCTGATTTTTCTAGTGCTTCAGCTAGAGATGTAGAAGAAACCACCATCAGGTCTGCACCTCCTTAGTTTGCCAACATCAATATCAATGACCCTCTATTGAACCTGCAGGGTTAGCTTTGATTTTTGCAAAGAGACAGGTATAAAGATCATAGAGTACTGTAAGATTAGTCTAAAGTCAAACATCCCCTATGCCTATTCCCTGTACATTGGGTTTTTCCTCAAGAAAGTTGACATGAAGGTTTACTTCAATTCTTTTGGTGACTAAATTATAAACCCTAAAGGCTTTACTAATTCACATTAGAGAAAACCACAAGTAAAACCCTCATCAGATTCCCTTCAAACTTTCCTAGTGGGCTAAGAGTATTGAGAATGGTAACATGGCACCCATATGGCTTATGTTAGCTAAGATTGGTTTTGTGGCCAAACAAAAGCTCATAAGTAGGTTTTTGTTCAGAGGCTTGGTCCACTCTTACCCTGTTGAAGGTATAGCAAGCAGTATTGACTGCTTCTTCTGTGCCCAAAAAGTGGTAGGTAAGTTTGAGTCAGTAGCATATCCTAGCAGCCTCCTATAAGGGTTACCTATTTATTCCTCAGCAAACCCCATTCAACTGAGAGTTTCGGCGATTACAAAACTCCTGTTTTATACCCTTTTCCCCACAAAACTCAAGCATAACCCTGTTTTTAAATTCTGTCCCATTATCTGATCTAATGATTTTTACTTTTTGATTTAGTTGGTTTTCTATCTGTCTGATAAAAGTCTTAAGGAGGTCACTAGTCTCATCCTTTTTGGCTAGAAAGAATACCCAACAAAACCTTGAACAGTCATCAGTAATCACAAACAGTAACTTTGCATGTGATTGATACCCTCACAGAGGTAGTCCAAATAGTCTATATGCAAGGTGTGTAATTCGGTGGTCACATATCGTTCAATCTTGGCCTTAACAGGAGGCCTGTGTTTTGCTTTCCATTCGGACAAGCAACACTATTGGTCATTTTGAAACTCTTGGAAGGTAAACCCTCTAACTAAATATCCTTTACAAGTTTATTTAAATTTGTGAAATTAAAGGTGACCTAACCTCCGTGCCACAATTAGCTTCATCAGAATGAGGCTTTTGCTAAAAAACAAGTGTAATCCTTTTTAAGAAGCAACAGTTTTCATATCAACAAGTATACATTTGTGTTGCTAGGAACTTTAAAGAAGGGACCTGATTTGCATCCATCCCATCTTGAAGTCAGAGGACACCACAAAACACTCTTTTTTAGTAAAAAGTACATTAAGATTTTATATCACATATCTGAATAGGGAGAAAAATTAAAATTCAAGTTCATTCACAAAAGCCACCATCATCAAAAACTAAATTTTCCTAATCTAATTGTACCTTTATTCCTCGGATAACAACCTTTACTTCCTCCAAAAGTAATATATCCCACTTGACAGTTCTTGATAATCTTTCAAGATGGGCCTTTACAGTCATGTGCCCAGAACATCCACAACCAAAAATACCTCTATGCTCCCATATCTCAGTGGATGATCCTGCACAATCAAAAAGAGATTAGTTTCTCTTTGGGACCCAGGCCTTCATAGGCTTGGGTCTGCCTTGTGGACCTCTAGAAACATTAACATTTGAATCAGGGGTTGGTCCACTATTGGTATTGGAGAGTGGTGTTATTTTTCTCCAAACACAACCTGCTGAGGTCTTAACAGCAGTGCCCATTTTGCCCTTAACAGCATATATATTTGACTTGTGTGCTGTATTCCTTGAAAAGGGTCTATTTACAAGTGATCTTTGTTTTGAAAAACATTTCTTTGGACTGTTAAGATTCACCTGAGAAGGTTTAGGGCTTGTGTTGTTTGATACTGGTCTATTTACTCTACCAGAACTAACATGTTGCTTGCCAGTATTAAATCTAGAAGCACCAGACTTAATTTGAGTGCCAGAATTAACATGCACACTACCAGAATTAACATGTTGCTTGCCAGTATTAAATCTAGAAGCACCAGACTTAATTTGAGTGCCAGAATTAACATGCATATTACCAGAACTAACATTTCCATGACCAGTATTAACATTTACCCTACCAGTTTTAACAGATGCGCTAACAGTACTACGGTTGGACTAATGTTACTTATTGTAACAGGTCTGGGATAAAAAAGAGTGGAAGCATGTGCTTTAATTCACCCTGTTAGCATTAGCAGGCTGGTGTAATCTTGCCTAACATCAGCATGAAGAAGAAAATCAACCCTTTTGCTCTTAAAGCACTTCCCTTGCATCTTCTTACTCATAATAGTCACAGTCCTTTATCAAAGTGACTAAGGACTGTCCACACAACAAAAAATGGTTTTCTTTCAAGTAAAAGATAAAAAAAATAGAAAAATCAAAAATATAAAAAAAAATCTTCCTTTTTAATAAAGAAATAAAAGTCACCAATTGGTAAAAATACCAAAATATAATACTCTCAACGGAGGTATTATCATAATCAATTCCGGTGAACTTGTTGGTTCCCAAATCGAACTAAAGATTTAACACTTGCCATTTGTGTCTCTACGAAGTACGACTCACCTTGAAAAGCAATTTTTGAGAGCTACCGTGAAGTAGTTGATTATTTGGTTTAAGTCTCTTCCGTGTAACCGTTAAAATTCATTGTTAAAAAAAATAAAAAAAAAAAAAAATTAGTGTAAAGTTTTGCTTTTTGATTTTTAGTTTTTCTTTTTATGCGCACTCGTTCGCAATCTCGAAGACGTCGACAACAACAAACTCTTCCGGTTGTTGTTGAAAATTTTGATTTAGAAGAACCAATTGTCGATCAAAACATTGTTGCAATGGCCGACAATCGTACGATGGCCCAAATGTTACAAGCACCCATCGAGGGGTATGAAGATGCAATAGTTGTTGTTCCAACCAATTAATCTAAATAAGTTTTGAGCTAAAACTCAACCTTATCAATCTTGGTGCAAAGCTAAATAATACGGTAGACAAGACTCTCCCACTCACCTTCGATTTTTCAACAAGGTCACTTCAACGTTTAGACATCCCGAAGTTCCGAACACTTCGATTAAGCTTTTGCTTTTCCCTTTTTCTCTAGACGGTGAAGCCCGAGATTGGTTAGACAAAGAACCTCCAAGATCAATTCTCACATGGGACGACCTTGTTTCAAAATTCATAAACCAATTCTTTCCACCATCAAAAACAACTTATCTCCGAAACAAAATCACCAATTTTTTCAAAACAAAACGAAACCTCAATGAAGCATGGAACGTTTTAAAGACTTCTCGTCATGTCCCACACCATGGCTTTCGAACCTACAACCACATCGAACTTTTTACAATTCTTTGAATTCCAACGATCAAGATGCCTTAGACTCCGCTGCGGGTGGCAATTTTTTTAGACAAGATACCTCAAGAAGAATTAGCGATTATCGAAAGTAAATCAAAAGTGCGTTACTTAAGAAGTCGTCCAAATGATTCAAGAACAATTACGAATGCTCCATCTTCTACTTCTTCACCTTCCGATAATTCTTTTGAGATTCAACAAATGGCCGCCTTACTTGAAGACAAAATGAATATTCGAATGAGCCGTTTAGAGAAAGCGAGTAGTGAAAAGAATGAGAAAACGACTCTGCTAAACCGTCAAAGCAGTCGAGAAGTTTGTGTCACATATGTACAAACCATAATTTCAACAATGTCCATTAACAAGGAACATTTTTCCCGTTTTTCAAGATATAATCATACAATTTCAACAAACCATCGCCGTTGGCAAATTTGTTTCTAAAAGTATTCCTCCTAATTTTGTGCAAACCAAATGAGACCACCGGGTTTCAATCAACCGAATGTCCAAAACAACCAAAACCGATACCAAGGAACCAATTCTAATTTCAACCAAAACCGTAAAAACAACCAAAATCAAGTTTACCAAGCACCACCATACCAACCACCAACAAATCAACCTTTGTTTAATCAAGCTTTACCACACTAGTTCACAAATCAAGGTAGTGTCTAAAACGGATTTTTGAAAGGTTATGCTAAAAGCTAATGATGCGAATAAAAATAACATGCAAATGACGTTGGATAATATTCAAAGAAACCAAAATGATTTTCAAGAGTTTACAAAGATACTCAAAGAAGCAAGATATATTTCAGAAGATATGCCTCATATCATGCAAAGCTATCACAGAAACCAACCAACATTCAAGTTTCAAGTACTTTACCAAGCAATACCATTCCAAATCCTAGGAATAAGCCACGCCAATTACGACTCGTATCGTGTTGCATACACGATGGACCTCCGATTCCCACCGCCGTGGTGAAAAGTGAAAGTGAGGTGACAAAGGATACGAGAGCTACCCGAAGCACCGAAGATATCCAACCTCCTCCATTTGTCCAAGAACAAACCAAAGACAAAGATCCAATCGAAGAACCTTCTTTCGTTGCTAACAAAGCCAAACCTAATTTGCCTTACCCGTCGAGACTCAACAATAAATATTCGAAAAAAGCTGACATTCTTCTTCAAAGTTTATGGAAATCTTCCCAAAACCTTCATTTTGAGATTAGTTTGCGGATGCTCTCATTCATGATATGCCACAAGTTTGCTGTCGAAGATTAAAAAGATGTATTAAATAATAAAGACAAGTTGATCGAATTGACCAGAACGCCGTGTGAAGAAAATTGAGGCGGTGTCCTTAAAAAAGCTTCAGAAAAGCTAGTGACCCCGGCGATTTCTCATTCCATTGATTTTTCGGAGATCGATAGTTACTTGTCCCTTGCGATTTAGGTGCTAGTATCAATCTCATGGCTTTATCCATTTGGAAAAAGCTTATGTAGGTCCTTATAAACAGGATCTCAATGAGCCTTACACGACTTATAGTCCTTTGAAAGAATCCAAAGACACTATGAGAGACAATACCTGTGAATATAAATATTGACGCGGAATATCAATATCTATACCAAGATGAACACAAGAACAAAATACTAAACTTGCTATTACTATTACTATTTGATTGTGAATACTCAATCAACTCATCTGTTTACAATACTATACTATGTTCCTTTTATAAACTTAAGGAACCCTAAACGCGTTAAGAGATAATGCTTATCTCTTCCTAGATTAACGCTAAGTGATAACTATTACTATAATTACAAACAGACTTAACTGTCTGACCAAACAGTATTAACTTTAATACTGTCAGACTTAAGTTAATGCTAGCAGACTTAACTTGCTCTACCAGACTTAACTTCTATTACTAACAGTACTAACTATTTCTATCAGTACTAACTATAACTAACAGACTTAACTTTAATACTAACAGTATTAAGTCTGTTTACAATATTTTCCTAACAAATCCCCCTAAACTGACTTCATTCAAGAACTTCAAGTTTTCCTTGTACTTTGCCTTCACTTTGGGCTTTAGAGGATATCTGGAACTCTGTCTCAAAAGAATCAATATTAACTCTTCAAATCTTGACTAGCAACTAGTCTTCATAGCACCCAATCTGACTTGCAACAAAAATATAGTTTTTTTGGCAAACTACCAGCCAAAAATGATTGTAGGTCCTTTACCATGAATTCGTTTGCCTATGGACTAGGTCAATCGTTTAGGTTTGTAAGACCATGATACATGGATGAACCATATGATTTGAGCAATCATCACCATCAACGATTTGATACTCTTAACCCATTTAGCCGTTTGCGCTGGAGTATCCATGCTTCAGTATAAATACTATGGTGCATAGAATAACCATACAATTTTTGTAAATGTCAACCATATCAAATATTGATTTGGGTCAAGTCTTAACCATAGCCATAATCTTATGACTAGTAATGGTTTATTTCCACAGCCTTTTACGCACAAGCCATAAAATTGTGGCTAGTCAACTCTTCACTTTAACAGATATGTGAGTTGAAAACCATACAACATATTTGCAAGTTTTTCAACCATAAACGGATTTGAGATGTCTGTACCAAGCACCCGTTTGCATCTTTGGACTAGTAGTTCTTATGTCTGTAAAACATGGTGAACCAAAGACCCATTTGTTGTGTGGTGTTAGCCAACACTCAAACACTTCTCCTCCATCATGATCAATGGCAGCTATACATCATCCAGAATCACCAAGTCTTCCAAACTGCTATTTTACAAATTTATCAGCTTAAAGCCATAGTACTTCTTCTTCAGTTTCTAACTTCAATCCAATAATTGTGAAAGCACTTCTTGATCACGGTTATCTGTTTTCAACAAGCATAAGATTGACTTGTCCATGACTTGTCATGATTGTATGTACCCCTGAGGAACTATGCAATTTCCAGCTAATAATCTTCCAATTCAGCTGTTCATTCCAAAAGTCAGCAGTATCACCTTGATTAAACATTAATTAATCAGGATCTCCCCAAAGCATCTAACAAAGCTTCAGGAATATCATCTTGATATGTTTCCATTACAAGTTCATAGATAGTCTTCAAGTCTTCTCTGTCCAAGATCGAGAGGACTCCCATCAAGGTGCTGAAGAATCTCTGATGTCCATTACTCCTTGTTACCTTATTCAGATAGATATCTTCATCAGGTTTGGTTAGATCAACTTGAGGTTTAGTTGTAAGAAAAAATGACTGCCATCAACAATGGGATATTGATGATCAAGACTTTCAACATCAACCACTTTATCTTCATCAGGAGCTATATGTAAACACCATCTTTAAGTCCTCATCTTCTCTTTGATACCAGAGACATGCTTTTCTTCATATCTTCTTTTTGCTTTTTAAACTAACTTTCTTGTGCCTAACTTCCTTTCCTTGCTCCTTCTTCCTCTTTACTTCCTCATGGAACGATTCATTCTGCCATTTGTTCTTTCTCTTATCAGCAGCTTGCTCATTCAATCTTTTTTTATTGCTCTTCATCTTCTCATATCAATAGCCACAAAATCTATCATGTTTCTTAATCTCTCATACAAGACTTGGATCTCCTAAAAGATTTAGAACTTTTAAACTCAGCATCTTCTTATTTGCAACAATGTTTCAGATAATGATCATACTGATTTTCTAGCTGTAATATTGTAGGTGGCTTGTTTCTTCTGATAGTAAGCATCTTCGTCAGGCAAGAAACTTCCTTTGGCAGCAATTGTGTCTTGTAAAAAGGAAACTTTGCTCTTTCCTCAATAGAATATTGCTTCACCTTTCTCTTGTTGAATTTTTTCTGCAAGAATCTGATCAGCAATTTTAGTCAGCTTGAATTAGTCAAATTCAGTGCAAGTGGCCGATCCTTTGCATCTTCTTCCTCTTGTTCTAACCAATCTCTAGCCAGAAGAGCAGCAAAGACAATTTGTCTTTTGTGTTTTCAGCATCCTATTACTTTCAATTTTTTGAGCTGCCCTCTGAACCTGACTCTTGAAGCCTCTTGCTCCTTGTTTTCTTGTTCTTGAACAACGCTTGAAGGTCTTCTTCAGTCATTGAGCTTTTCCTTTTCTCCTTTGGACTCTTTTCTGTCTCACCAGATTAATTCAGCAGTAACAACTTTCACCAGTACTAACTTGAGGCTAAAGGAGTACTACCAAAATTAACTTGACTGAAAGGTGTACTACCACAAGGCATTAACGTCAGACTACAGTATTAACTGTTCTTGTAAGCAAGTTTCTTTCAAAATCTAAGAACCTTGGTAGGATTGTGAGAATTTGGGTTTCCGTCTGTAAATCTTGCTACCAGGAGGGGCTTGTGATCCTTGAAATCCTTCAGAAGCCACATTAGTTAAGATTTGTGCAACCTCCAAGGTAGAAGGACTTATTTGTTCTGCTTGAGCCTCTCCCAAATCCTTGCTCTTTTCAGGAGTAACAAATGTATCTCCTTGATGTGTTGGAGAAGGAATATCTTGATCTTGACCTGCTGCATCCTCTTCATACTCATTTTCCTCTCTTTTTCTCTGCTGCCTCAACTTATTTTCTAGCTTCTTAATCTTCTTTATCAGCTTTAGGACTGTTGTTCCAAGAGTCTGCTTAGTTTCACTCAGTTCTTTTCTAAGGATTCTACTCTGGATTCCAGCCTAGATTACAAGATCAAACAGGTTCCAAGTTGCTATCAGCTTTCTTCACTAGATCTAGATGTTTGAATCTCAAGAGTTCATGTGAAGGTGTGGAGAACATATGAGAAGGAAGGATTCAAATGATGGACCTTCTGTTTCTTATTTGGAGTGATGAGATTTGAGGAGATGGTGTAATGTGTGGTTGGATGTTCAGTAGATGGTAGAATGGTTTAATAAGGTTGATTGTACAGGTTGAGTTAAGTGAGGTGTTTTGTGATGATGGAGTAGGAATTTGTACAAATGGTGGTGTAGGAGTTGGTACTTGCTGAGATGGAGTTTGGAGCAGCACTGGATTGAGCTTGAGACCGTGCATCAATTGATACGATAAGCAAGGCAACAATGTCTATGTATACCTGAAAACCCTTTTCATATTTCCAAAATCTTACTGGTTAATATTAAAGATACTAAAAGGTTTTTTGTTTCATTTGTATATTCAACAAAAATCATTTGAAGAAAACGAGGGTACATTAAAAACCTTGATTTGCCTTTTAAATTTGAGATCATTCCATCAAAGATGAGTTTTGAAAAGTTAAAAACTCTTCCAGTGGAAAGACAGATCAAAGCAGTGGCGATGTTGCTACCAAACTGATCCCATCCTCCACTTTTGGAGCTTATACAATGAAGAATATGATGGATTAAAAATCTCCATTGGGGTGTAAAATGACTTTTCCAAAATGTAAAAAGTCCTATCAGTTAGATACCAAGTTTTGTAATGCCTTCAAAAATCTCATCAAAATTATGCAACATGTAATCCTGAATTCCCCATCTGTATAATTGGAGTTGCCTCCTAACAGACTCTTCAGTGATTGTATAGTCAATAGAATCTATAGTTGCATTAAGCTGTTGAGTCCCATCTGCAAGTGTTCTGGCAGTTGCAGTCTGCCAAAACTGCTTGACAAGGGAATCGTAGATAGGTGGATTGTGAGTGATAAGCATACCAAACCTCAATTTGAACATCAGAGGAAATCCAATAACTCTTGTTACCCAGCACTTTCATCAGGTTTGAGTAAGAAAAACTCTGATTATGCTTATCACAATACTTTAGTTGCGCCATTGAAAGATTTGGTGAAAAATATTTGAATCTTAAAAATTAGTACTGGTGATGGGACGTTTGAAAGATTAGGTCTGGTAGTGAGAGTATTTTTAGAGAAAAGATAATAGAGTAAATAAGATAAGGAAGAAAGAGAAATTACTTTATCCTCATATAGGTACTCTAGTCAACCGATTGATGCGGACTAAAAAATCTTCAACGGTTATATTTGAATAAAATAAATTGATTTTATTTCAACCAGTATTAAGTAGAAGCGACCAGAATTAAAAATTACACTACCCACTTAAATTGGTCAACCAGTATTAATAATGACTCACCAGACTTACCCATATTTCAACCAGATTTTTATAAATAAACACAAGTTGACCACAAACCATCCATTAACTTACAACGCAATTTGCATCCAATTGGCAAGTGACAGCTGGCATGTCCTTTTTCATGTCCAAGTTGAGCCTGCAACATCCTTTCAAACTCCATGTAGTACCTGCAAAGTTAGTCTATACAAAAGACAATTCGAATCTAACTTATACTCAGCAGAATTAACTTAAGATAACTACCAGACTAAATACTTGACTACCAGTATTAAGTGGTTTACCAGTTTTAATTTTACACTAGCAGACTTAATACTAAGCTACCAGTATTAAATATCTATATTACCAGTACTAATCCTAAATTATGCTACCTAATTAATCTAATTTAAACTACCAGGTAAATTCTAATTTTATCTACCAGGAATTAATTCTACCCTATATACTTTACATAAAAGTTTTACAAAACTTTTCCTCCCCTTAAAATGTAGCCATATGTGGTTTACCATCCCAATGTAACATAAAAAAATAAACCTTGGACCATCAAATTGGTTGGGTTAATTTAGATCAGACTACATTTAAGACTGTGGAATTTCTGCCTGGCACTTGTATCAGCTTCTTCTCATAGCAATCCCTAATGAAGTGATGTCTAATCTCAATGTGCTTTGTCTTTGAGTGATAACAGGATTCTGATTATTGCAAATGGTGCTTTGTTTATCAATATGGATAATGTATTCATGAAATTGAAACCATAGTCCTAATAATTGATTTTGCAACCATAGCACTTGACCAACACAACTTGCAGCAGCTACATACTCAGCTTCAGTTGTTGAAGTAGCCACTATTGTCTGCTTTTTGCACTGCCATGAGATTAACCTCCTTCCAAGAAATTGGCAGCCACCAGTTGTTGACTTCCTATCAAGGTTAGCAGCAGCATAATCACTGCCGAATAAAGCAACTAAGTCGAGAGGAGATTCTCTTGGATACCACAAGCCTAGCTTTGGTTTGCCTTTGATGTACTTGAAAATTCTCTTGACTGCATAGAGATGGGACACCTTTGGGGTTACCTGAAATCGCGAACAAGCACAAACTCAATACAATATATCAGGCCTTGAGCTGTTAGATACATAAGACATCCTATCTTATCATAAAGATGTAAATCCACATCTGACCGCCTCATCTTGAGACCAAAGGAGCCTTTTGTTTCCATTGTGAGTAATGCAGACTTCAACATTCAAAGTCAAACTTTTCAATAATCTTCGCAACATACTTGTCTTGAGATATGGACGATCCCTTTGTGGCTCTAGCTTGACATTGTAAACCAGAAGAATGTAAGCCTCCCATACCTCATTTGAAACTCCTTATCATTAAGGCTCAAATATCATCACTCCAAGACATTCTTTGTAGATCCAAAAATGATATCATCTACATAAATTTGACAGAATGATTCCTTTTTGTCCTTCTATATAAATAGAGTCTTGCTATGGTTCCCCCTTCGATAGCCAGCTTCTCTAAAAATTAGAGAGAGTAGCATTACAAACCAAGCTCGAGGAGCTTGATGTAGCCCATACAAGGCTTTAACAACCTTATACACTCTCTTGGGGTGATCTGGATCAACAAAACCAGGAGGTTGAGAGACATAGACCTCTTCTTCAATAGTGCCATACAAGAATGCACTCTTCACATCCATCTGATAGACTATAAACCCCATGTATGAGGCAAAGGCTAAAAATAACCTTATGGCTTCCAATCTAGCCACAGGTGCAAAAACCTCATCATAGTCTATCCCTTCTTCTTGCCTATGACCTTGAGCTACTAGCCGTGCTTTGTTCCTGACAACTACTCCCCTCTCATCCTTCTTGTTCCTGTATACCCATCTAGTGCCTATCACCTTAGCACCATTTGGTAAATCAACCAAGACCCATACTTGTTGAAGCTTGAACTGCAACAGTTCTTCCTGCATAGCTTCAACCCAGCTTGCATCTTCAAGGGCTTCTGAGACTTTCTTTGGTTCAGATTGAGATAAAAAGCAAGCAAAAAGACAATGTTGTTGAATCATTATTGAGTGCTATCTTTGCGAGTGCTATGCATGTAGCTCACTAAGCATGAGCTTCAGTGATCTTCTGATAGAGATATTATCTAAACAAGAGTGGTATTTGGAATCTCCAAGGATTTGGCTTGAGGATGAAGCTTTGTGGAAATCCGCAGAGTTGGGTTTGTACTGACATCTACCTCATCTGGTAGATTGTTGAAATCAGTAATAATCCCATCATCATCATAAGAAGCCTTTTCAAAGATACCTTCACTTGATTTATCATAAATCCTTATTTCAGGCATTTCATCATCATCTGCATCAGAGAAGACTTCTTCTTCATGATCAGCACTAGGAGAGATAGCTTCAGCATTGCCCGTATTAACCTCCTCAAAAGCAGTATTAAGGTTAATACTACCAGTATTAACAGGATTAGTACTGGTAGGTACTGTTGTGGGTACTGGTCCTAAGTGCTTCAAAGCAAGAGCATCCAATTCTTTTCTAAAAGTCATAATGTCATCAGCAGACTTGGATATTGGTGTAGAAGATGGCTGCCTTGGGGAGTGAGTCTTCTTTGTAGCAATCTTTTCAGAAAGAGATGTAGAAGAAACCACCATTAGGTCTGCATCCTCCTCAGTTTGCACATCAATATCAATGACCTCCTTTGAACCTGCAGGGTTAGCTTGATTTTGCACAGAAACAGGTATATAGTTCATAGAGTCTGTAAGATAATCTAAGTCAAACATCCACCTATGCCCTATTCCCTGTACATTAGGTTTTTCTTCAAGAAAGTTGACATGAAGGTTTACTTCAACTCTTTTGGTGACTAAGTTATAAACCCTAAAGGCTTTACTATTTACAGAGTAACCAACAAGAAAACCCTCATCAGATTTTCCATCAACTTCCTAGTGGGCCTAAGAGTATTGAAATTGTAACATGGCACCAAATGGTCTTATGTAGCTAAGATTGGTTTGTGGCCAAACACAAGCTCATAAGGAGTTTTGGTTTTGAGGCTTGGTCACTCTACCCTATTGAAGGTATAGCAAGCAGTATATACAGCTTCTGCCCAAAAAGGGTAGTAAGTGATGAGTCAGCTATCATTGTCCTAGCAGCCTCTATTAGTCCTATTCATATCTCTCATCAGCAACCCCATTTTGCTGAGGAGTTCTTGGCAATTTTCTAAACTCCTGTTTTATACCTTTATCCCACAGAACTCAAGCATAACCCTGTTTTTAAATTCTTCCCATAATCTATCTAATTATTTTTACTTTGTGAGTAAGTGGTTTTCTATCAGTCTTAAAAAATCTTAAGATGCCATGGCACTAGTCTCATCCTTTTTGCGTAAAAGAAAACCCAACAAAATCTGAATATCATCAGTAATCACGAGACCTAACTTGCATGGTTGATACTCCCTCACAGAAGTTGGTCCAAATAAATCCATATGCAAGGTATGTAATGGTGGGTTACATATCTATCAATCTTGGCCTTACAGGAGGCCTTGTGTTGCTTTCCTTCTGACAAGCAACACAGTGTGGTGCATTTTTGAAACTCTTGGAAGGTAACCCTCTAACTAGATTCCCATTCACAAGTTTATTTAAGTTTTTAGAAATTAAGGTGACTAACCACCCTGTGCCCACAATTTAACTTCATTAGATGAGGCTTTGCTAATAAACAGGTGTATCCTTTGAAGAATCAACATTTGTCATATCAAAGTATACATGATTTGTGTTGCCTGAACTTAAAAGAACCTGATTTTCCTCAGCATCTGAAGTCAGAGGACACGACAAGACACTCTTTTTCAGTAAAAAGTACTTTAGCTTTTGGATCAGCTATCAGAGATATGGAGAATAAGTTAAAAAAATGTCCCAAAGTTCTTTCACAAAAGCCACATCAATCAAAAAACAATGGGTGAAAATAAAAAAAAAAAAAAAAAAAAAAAAAATTTTAAAAAAAAAAAAAAAAAAAAAAAAAAAAAAGACAAAAAATTCTAAATTCCTAAATCAATTGACATTTTCCACTGATACTAACTTTTACTTGCTTTCCTCCAAAGTAAACAATCCCACCTTTGGACATTTCTTGAAAATCTTCAAGAGGCCCTGTTTACCATCATTGGTGCCCAGAACATCCACTATCAAAAAATACCTCTAACTCCATAGCTTCAGTGGATGATCCTGCACATACAAAAAGAGATTAGTTTCTCTTTGGGTACCCATGCGCATCAACATGCTTGGGTCTGCCTAGTGGACCTCTAGCAACACAACATTTGAATCAGGGGTTTGGTTCCACTATGATATTGGAGTGTGGTGTTGGTTTTCCCTCCAAACACGAACCTGCTGAGGCTTAACAACGCAGTGCCCATTTTTGGGCCCTTAACAGCATATATATTTGACCTGTATGCTGTATGCCTTGAAAAGGGTCTATTTACAGGTGAACTTTGGTTTGAAAAACATTTCTTTGGACGTTTAAGATTCACCTTAGATAGTTTGGTTTTATTTGAAGTCTGGTTGGAAAAAACTGGTCTATTTACTCTAGCAGAATTAACATTCTGACTACCAGAATTAACATTTAGCTTGCCAGTATTAAATCTAGAACTACCAGACTTAATTTGAGTACCAGAATTAACATGCACACTACCAGAATTAACATGTTGCTTGCCAGTATTAAATCTAGAAGCACCAGACTTAAATTGAGAGACAGAATTAACATGCACTCTACCAGAACTAACATTTCCATGACCAGTATTAACATTTACCCTACCAGTTTTAATAGTGTTGCTAGCAGTACTAAGGTTGATCTAATGTTACGTAGTGGTACATGTCTGGGAGTGAACTGATTTGCCTTAATCGACCCTGTTAGTGTTAGTCCCAGGCTGTTGTGCTTGCCTAACATTAGCATGAAACCACCCTTGTGCTCTGAAAATCATCTTCCTTGCCCATCTTTTTTCATCATAATAGTCACAATCCTTAATCAATGACTAAGACATCCACCACAAAACATGTTTCTTCAAAAGAATATCCGCACTCTAAATCATACTTTCCATTTCTTTGATTCCAATTTTGTCTATTATATGAA
The DNA here is from genome assembly GCA_026074375.1 of Tanacetum coccineum. NCBI lineage: Eukaryota > Viridiplantae > Streptophyta > Magnoliopsida > Asterales > Asteraceae > Tanacetum > Tanacetum coccineum. The sequence goes on along the minus strand of BQNB010006916.1, from coordinate 52,915 downwards.
GGAATAGGTGAGGGAGTCACTTGTGTCCTAATTGGTTGCCTAGGAGTTTTTACATGCTGTGCACAACTAGGGTCAACTGTTTGTTGAGGTTTAGGCACTTGTGTTGATGAGGGGGGGGGGGGGGGGGGGGGGGGGGGGGGGTTTATATTCCTTAGGATGGAAGTGGAAACCTGCTCACTAGAAGGCATAGGGATAGGGTCATCATTGACTGAATGGTCAGATACAGTTCCTTGCTCCCCATCACTGTCATTGGATTGACAAGTTGAGGAAACAGTGGAACTTGCATCAGACTCAATAGGACTAGGAGATTGAGGTTGATGCCCATATTTACCATACACATACAAGAATCATCTATGTCCTCATTGTTCCCTAGGGGTATAATCACCACAAAAGATGAGGGACACCTTTGTATTCTAGACCTGATTGAATCAGCTGTATAGAGGGATATCATTATACCTAGCATTGGTTTTCCCCTAAACAGCAAAAATAGCCCTCTACATATCTCTTCCTCATATCCTATGGAACCTCAGCATGTTTGATTTGATGCCATATCCTAAACATCTTAACAGTTGACCTCATCCCACAATCACTAGCTTCCCAAAGATTGTTAGAAGATGCAGACCAAGAATCAAAAATTTGTTGTAAAGCATCCTTGTCTTTGACAGCTTTCATTCCTATTCTTCTATACTTTTTCAGCTTTTCACTTTTCAAAAATTTGATAACCTGAAAATATAATTTTTCATTTAAGGAAGATTGCTGTTTGTGGGAGGCTAAAGCTGAGCTTCTAATTATCTTAACACTAGCAAATGGGCAACTAAGGCATGCTTCTTGTTACCAAAATTCAAATTGCAATTCCATCATACTTTAGCTGAAGATTCAATTGTATAATCTAAACACAATTTACACACATGGATACCTCATTAATTCACAGTGAAAAGCCAATAGAAGCATGATTGAGTTCCTCATCTGTAGTCTGCTCTACCCACTTGATCTGAACCTTCAACAATAGTCCATCAAAGCTTCCTTTTCAGTTCTCACTGGCTTGAAATCCAGACCGTCTACCTGCATCCTGCTGCCTGCTAACCACTCCTTTGAACCTTTAAACTGCACTCCTAGCAAAATGCCCCAGTATTTGGCAAATGAAACATTCAACTTTTCCCTTATCAATGCCACAATCATTTTCCATCACTCTTTGGCCTTTCTGCCTGTCTTCTTGTAGAACTTCTTAATCTTTATGGCAGTCATAGCAATCTGCCAATTTATATCCATTTCTTCCAAATCCAGATCATCAATTTGATCTAGGTCTTCATGTATCAAATCCACATCATCAGCATTTGTGGCTAGAAAAGAATGGATAACTTCATCAGCAAGACCAGGAGTAGCAGTTGTTGTTGCTTTGGAAGAGGAAGTGGTATAAGAACTATAACTTCCTGAGCTGTGGCTTGGCTTATGCTTGCTGGAAGAGGCTTTGGCTTGTGATAGAAAAGCCACATTATCAGATGTAAGGGAAGAAGATGATGTCTTTTGGATGTCTTGTTCAAAGACACTCAGATTATTGTATAAATCATCTATTGACAGTGTGTCAATATTCTTCTTCGTTCTCATTGTCATGGCTAGACTGTCCCACGCAGGAGGAAGGGACCTCAAAAACTTGTGATTTGCGTCTTCATCTGACACACCAGCACCAAGGGCATCCAACTGTGATAGGAGTTTTTGGAACCTATCATACCCTTTCTCTAAGCTTTCCTTAGACGAGATAGTAAATGCCTCAAACTGTTGTTTCAAAACAGCTTTTTGCATTTTCTTCGAGTTCGCATTACCACCAAACCGTGTCTTGATGGCTGCCCAGATCTCTTTGGCATCATCCATGCCATGAAAACGTCTGAGATGATCTTTTGGAACAGCCATTAGCAGTAGTGTTCTAGCTTTCCTTTCTTTCTCATCAGCAAACTGTTCTTCCTGTGTGGCTGGAGGAAGAACCCTGTATACACCATCCTTACCTTTGGTGACTCGCTTCTTTGAGTTCCCATTCTGAATCACTTTCCAGACCTCATTATCTATATACTCAAGATAATGTTCCATCTCCATCGCCCACGTATCATAATCATCTTTTTGGAGGACGGGCAGTTTAATGTTTGAAAGTGTATTTGTGGTGATTATTTGTGGTGGTTTAGCAGGAGCATCTCCTTTGTTGGTTGCTGGTACAGATCCATCCAAAGATGCATCATCATGGAGAGAAAGTTCCTCATCATCATGAAGAGAAAAATTATCGTTTGCAGACATGATTATTTGTGGTGGATTAAAGGTTTTGATCTATGTTCAATCTTGTGCAAAGTCCCCTTAGTGGCTCTGATACCACTTGTAGGTCCTTATAAACAGGATCTGAATGAGCCTTGAATGACTATAGGAGACAATGATTGTGAATATAAATATTGACGCGGAATATCAATACCTATACCAAGACGAACACAAGAACAAATACTAAATTGCTTTTACTAATACTATTTGATTGCAAATGCTCAATCAACTGATATCTGTTACAAATGCTATACTATGTTCCTTTTATAAGCTTAAGGAACCCTAAACACATTAAGAGATAATGCTTATCTCTTCCTATATCAACGTATTAGATAACTATCACTTATAACTAAAACAGACTTAACTATTTGACCAAACAGTATTAACTTCAATACTGCCAGGCTTAAGTTTCTACTAGCAGACTTAACTTGGTCTACCAGTACTAACTTCTATACTAACAGTACTAACTAATCATCTATCAGTACTAACTATAACTAACAGACTTAACTTTAATACTAACAGTATTAAGTCTGTTTACAATATTTTTCCTAACAATTTTCAAATACTTAAGAAACTCCCGACACTATACAAGCCATGTGTCCATATCCAATTCATAAATGTTGTAAGAGCCAAAGTCCATGCTCCCTGAAGCGGCAAAACCTCAACATTTACATAGGTGGTTCCTCTTTATTCATGCTCCTGCTAAGCACTTTTTCAAAGAAATTAACCATTCATTCTATATCTACCCACTTATATATGTTATTAAACCTCAGTAGCTTTCTCCAAAATCATAGACACTTATAACATTTTTCAAAAGTACGCTAACGCAACATATCCCAAAACAAGGTCTGCTGGACTTTACAAAAGTTGGACACCATCTGACCCCTTTAAGCTATACAGAAAAATCTAGAAAAATTCAGGAAGCTCATACACATTATGAATATGCTACTGTGTGAGTTTCGTCGAAAAATATTAAGTTTTGATCCACCTGGTCACTACATCTTTACAGCTCAAATTCTGGACTAGAATCACAGTTTTGACAAGTTGTTTTGCAATTTACTTTTGACTAACCTATACTTATTGAAAATCCACGAGGACTCTTTCGTTGGAAAGTAGACTCGCCAAAATTAGTTTTAGAATCAAAAAAACCTAGAAAATCTTTTAAACTGACCAAGATATGGTACTCGCAAGGTGACCAAAAATTCTACATCAAAACACCATATGCAGAATTTTACCATTCCACTTTCCAAACTTCTATCGGGAATATCTTACTTGTTTTTAAGAATTACAGGACGTATGACCTATTGACTCGAAGCTACGGACTTCCTCTACCATATTCTTAAGCCCAAACATAGTTTGAAAATAACCTTGACACCCACAAGGGACTGTTCGATTTTTTGCATTAATTTGCCTAACCAAAAACCCTTCCAAACGCGATTTTCACTTCGCCACAACTTCAAATCATACCTAATCTAACCTATCTCCATCATCTAAACCAATTTCAATCATCAAATTCATCCAATCACTCAATCTAACACATGCACTAAGATCCTTAGATTCTTGATATAAAATCAAATACATGCAATGATCATACAATTAAATCAATATAAAAAAGAAACAAAGATACTTACAATCATAATGGAGCAACTAGAAAAATCACACAATCAAACCCTCTTGGGTTTTAAATTTTGCCGAACACCACAAGGACCAAAAGAGAGACCCAAATCTTGATTTTGTTGCTCTAAAACTTGTTTACACACTTGTTATTATACTTTTGTTACTCAATTTATCTTTAATTCGATCAAACCCTTAACAATTGAAAGTCAAGAAAATCAAGAATTTAATAGAAGTTCTTGCATGGTTGAATTTATTAGAAAAGAATAATGGGGATTAATATTGGAATGATTTGGGGTAGATTAGGAGTGAGTTGGTAAAATTTTATGGTGATTGATGGTGGTTTGGTGTTGTCTGTGTCGAACATAGTAAAGAAGAGGAGATGGATTTTTTTTATCTGTGTTGTTGTGTCTTGTGTGTGTTATTAAAAATGAGAGTCAAACCCTTTTATATTAAGTCAATGTCTAGTTAAGTTATAGGGGTGTTTGTTTTAGAATATAGTAGGAGTAAAAAGGGTAAATAGAGAGTGTTTGTTTTCTAGTTTAATAGGAGTTAATTAGAAGAGAAGGGGTGTTTGGTTTACTTGTTATGTTTATTTTATATTTTTATTTTTATTTTTCTAAAACACTTATACCACAATATTTGATTTTAAAACACTTAGTCAAAATATTAAAAAGTGTTGAAGTACTATTTTGACACGGTTTCGGCAAAATGCGAGAAAAATCATAAATACTAAAATAACAATAAATTGGCTTCTGGAGAAATAATATGAAAATTTTAATTTCTTAAAACGCTTAACGGATAAATATCCAAAGCACGACACGCAAATAACTAAAAATGATGATTTTCACCAAATCGGCTAACAAGTAAAACACAAAATTTTTATTCAAAGAAAAAATAGGAACGAAGTCAAAATTTAATATTGATTGTAAAATATGAGTTGTTACAGTCTTTCCACCTTAAGGGAGCGCCGTCCCGGTGCTCTATTCGACTTATCTCCATATGGTTTGCGACGGTCGATACATAATCGGAAATATCGATATAACAAATTACGACTCGAAAGAAGTTCAAATAGTCATTTGTACAAACGCAATAATGATAGCGATTTGAAGAGTAAAGAAAATGAATGATTCGTACGGATATATTACTTGTTAGAAGAGACGTACGCCATGTCAAATACACATTTGGAAACAATCAAATGAACAAATTGGTGAACGAAGAAAATGAATTATTCGTACAAACGGGTAGAAAGTTATTAGTACAAATGCCATACACTTAAGCCCACTCATTTACAAATCGTTATTTACATCCAAAGGCGTCCCACTCCAGGTAAATAAGAATTAGAAATTTATGGTTCAGTGATTTATAATTTCCTTATTCAAATGAAGAGGCGTCCCAATTCATTTCAATAAGATAATTATAAATTAGCCTACTTAAGCATTGTTACGACAAAACACAAGATCAAAACAATGTTACGTTGGGAAGAAGGAGTCTCCTTGGCGGCATGATTCTTAAAAATCATAAGTCGTAACGAGACGAATAATGAGACGTTAGTCAATCGCGTTCCAAAGGTAAGTGCCAAAAGACGGCACGATCCGTGGTGACAAGTTAAAGTCGCACTCCCATCAACTGGAAGACTTCAAAACGATGGATTATGAAACAACATATGCGATTCAAAAGCATAAGAAGAGTGTTCAAACTTAGAGTCGAATGTTAAAATAACTAGTGGAATTGACAGACTACGCCGAATTTCGATATCATCAAAAGAGAATAAGGTAAAGTCATGAAAAAGTTTGAAGTTAATCGTAAGAGATCAAAACGAAAATAGCCCATATGTAAAGGTATCCTTATATAATACCAGTATCAACGCTCAAGGGAGTAAATGGGAAATCAGGAAGTACGCGAAAATCGGAGTGATCATTATTTATATAACGCACCGATATAAGGTAAATAGTAAGACGTCATAGGATAGACGTAAGAGAGCGAAATCATAGCCAAATATTAAATACTCATTACCTATGTAATAGTAGTAGAGATGCAAAAGAGAGCTTAATAAAGGATCAGAGAGCATGCATGCGCGGATATCGGACAACGATGAAAGACTCTTGAAATTTTTGAAAAACAGTTATAGTTCAGGTTTTGAAAATGACCTAGTTCGCTATAACCTGGCTCTGATACCAATGTGTGACCCCAAAAAAAATCACAACGCATCGGAATACCACTTGGGGTGCTACTTCATAGTATAAAGTACAAGTTACAAAAAATGACTCTTGTGAGACGTTTTAAAAAGTCAACCATTCGATAATTTTTATAAATATCAGAGTTACATCAGGCCCCATTTATAATGTATTAGAAAACATTGTCAAAACGTTTATTGAATGGTATTGAAATTATAAAGCCTTCAAAAATTTTTTTATATCCGCGCGACTTGAATTCTCCCAATGCTCAGCTAGCAATATAATAACTTGAGAAAATACATGCAAAAACGTCAACAATAATGTTGGTGAATTCACAGGTTTAAGTAAAAGCGGTATTGAAATAATTCAAGAAATATTTCAGTAAGAAAAGAAGCGTTACAACATTTAAAAATATTAGTTCCGAAATCCAAGTAGATTCAATAAATCAAGTAATGTTTAGTAGTGGACCATAAGACTAAAGTAATTTAGACAAGAGAAACAAATTCACCAAGTCTAAAAGAAATATATATTACTGCACTAAGCTCATGACACCGAACCTTAACATGTAATGAAATGTAATCAAACTAGTACTCGAGGTTTGTTCCCCAAAACAGATACAGATGCTGCCAAACATCCTACGAAATACCTCAAATGTTAAATGCGTCAATGGTTATCTAGAAACCACAGCCCAGACGGGGATTGTCAATCCCGATAGATCTATCCACAACACTCGCGTTTACTACACTAGTAACTAACGGTTCATGATAGAAAATAGGACTTAATGGCAAAGGGTACTTAGGCAATAATATGATCTGGAGTAGCATACAACTGAAAAACACTTATGTCCAATGTAAAACAAGTAATCTGCTCAAAACTCTCAGATTTCATATATAAGAATTTAGTGATCTCAAATCATGTAATAAGAAAATCAAGCTTTAGTAAATTCATGAGTAAACAACCATATATTAAAAGTTATGTAACGCTTAAGTAGTAGAAATAAATAAATTTGCTTAGTAAACGAGCATGTATTCTCACCCCGAAAATAGTTTATGAAAATTATTAAAAGAGAAAAGGTAAGGCTATGAACTCACCTTAAATAGAAGTGTCGGATAAGAGAATCACAACAAGTGAACAACGATAACAATGATGCGAACATCATGATCAACAATGAAGAAACGAAGTCGAGAGACCCGAACCGCGACATAAAATAATGGTGTGCGTATAAGAATATATTTATAAAAAAATGCATAAGCGCGAGAAAGAAAGGAAAATAATATGTTTTGACATATATAAAATCTTATATCATAGAATCCATGTGTGCGCCTTAATTCATTGATCACAACGTCCTAAATGTTTTGCCTTCTTATGCATATAGTCTTTTAACCACTTTCGACCAATTTTTCCCTAGTCACTTTAACAACCTTAAGAAATACTAAATGACCCACAACAACCTTGTTTTTTTCACTCTTGTTTTACTGACCACAATATGGTGAATTGACAAGCGACACTTATATGTTCTGAAATATTTACTAGTATTTTTACTAAAACTTAGACCAGACTTAAAGATTGGTTTAGGATCATAAAAAAGTGTCGATTATGTGGTTTTTGTGAAATTTTAAGTTTATTAGTCTTTATCTTTAGATAATGTCCAAGGTAGTAGTAATAAAGGTAATAATAGCCAAACCGATGAAAATAGAATAATACAAAGTCAAGGGACTAGATGTACTAATTAGGAACATAAGGAAGAGAAGCCACTTCCATTAAACAATAAATAACCCTTCTAATCTTCATTAGAGAGAGATTGCACTTGAACAAACTCTTTCAATTTTCCTCCCCTTTTATTTCATTTACTTGTATTCTCTCTACTATTTCTCTCTATCATAAATTCGATATATTGATCAAAGATTAATGTCGACCTAAATCAAGTGTTATCAATCCCAATAAGAATTAAAGTGGCTCATATTGTGAGGGTTTTTTTCATGTCCGAGAAGCGTACAAAGATTTCGAAAAGAATTAAGTTGATGAAATTAGAGGCTATCGAGAATCGATTTTGAACAGAAAAATTAGATTATTTGGGATAACTCGATGTAATTTTATCTCGTTAACATTCTCAGAGTGGAACTACTTGTTACTCGTAAGAGTTTTAAACATTCTCGAAGTGATCTTCCTTGTCCCTTTTAAGCCAGATTCATTAGTGAAAGTTTATTGTAATTTTCGATTAAGAAAAAAATCGTGAAATAGAAAATAACGACCATTCGTTTTCAAATCGAAAATCGTATCTAAGTGGTGCTCAATATATATTCAACTCGGGTTTTAATCGAGTTTTTTATGAGTTTATCAACATTTTTGGTTTTTATCTGAAATTTGAGAAAAATAAGGTTTATTTGCTACGATTTAAAATCTCGGAAAATAAAGGCTTTCCCAAGTCAAAACATAAACATCCATTCACGTTTTATTAATCGTGAATTTAAAAAGTGTACAAAAACAACAATTTTCCTCAAAATCCTTAAAATTCGGACTTCAAATTCCGGTTTATCACAATATTGAATTTTAAGGACAATTTGGATTATCAAAGTCATCATAAATTTTTTGGTTTCCCATCAAATTGTGATGGTTTATTAATAATCCAATTAATTGAAATTTGCAAAAATTTGGACTTACCGAGTTTGTAGGTTTAAATCGAGATTTTAGATTTACCGAGGTTTAATTTTCTGAGTTTTCATAAGTTGGTAAGATTACCGCGTTTGAGTATTGTTTTGAGAAGTAATATCGACTAACAGACTACTTGATTATCCGTGGAACATGTTTGTCCGAGTTTTGACTACCGAAATACCGAATTTGATACTTATTCTTCACAAATATCACTCATTTATCGGTCTACAAAGACTCCAATCTTTTGAAGTCATAACACATGTCGACATCCATAACATACCAACATCCCATGCTGATGCTGATTCTGAGAAAGGGCCTCCTAATGCCTGAAAAGGGGTAGTTATATACTACCAAGGGCAAGTAATGCTTGAAAGGGGTAGTTATATACCATGAGCAAGTAGATTCAGACGATATCTAAACCGGAAGAGAGACAACCGCAAGTGGCTTCTCAAAGCACTTGATGAAGGCCTTTATGAGTTTAAGAATTTCGTTCCTGAAGGCTTGACAATACCACGATTTCAAACTGTAGAGGATCTTGAAGGTAATGACTTATTGCTCTATGATATTCTACTTTCTATTCCTAATGAGATTTACAATTCTCTGGATGCTTGCACTGCGGCCAAGGATATGTGGAAACGAGTTGAACGATTGATGAGGGGAACTATACAAAACAAAGTTGACAGAGAAACGCGTTTTACGAACGAATTTGATTAATTTGTTGCTGAACCAGGGGAAGTACTTGTTTCTGTCTACAACCATTTTGCTCAGCTAATGAATGATTTGGAACGAAATAACATGAACTTTCAAACTTTCACAATTAACACAAAGTTTCTGAACAGCTTGCAACCGGAATGGTTGAAATATGTGACACAAGTTCGTCTTGCTAAACGATTGACAGTGGATTCGTTCGATGATCTTTTTGATTATCTTTAGCAATTTGAGAAACTAGTGAATACATCAAGAGCAAAGAAGTTAGAAAAATCTCATGACCCTTTGGCTCTAGTAGCACACACGGGTTCATCATCCAGACAAACATCATCTTATTATGTGACACATCCTACGTCTGTGGTTGATTATGACGATGAGTACCAGCAGGATGATGTTCACAACAATTCTGAAGATCCTCTAGTCTCTGCGATGTTACTACTTGCAAAAGCCATTACTCAAAATTTCTCTAATCCAACAAATAATCGTCTTCGTGCTTCATCCAACACCAGAAATCAAGCAATCATTCAAGGAGACAGAGTGAATATTCAAAGCAGGAATTCTGGCAATACTGGAAGGAATAACAGACGAGCTTATGTTCAAGAAGAAGTTGTTGAGGGAATGAATGCTCAAAATGAGACTGGAAATGTTCAAAGGACTCTTCGCACTCCATCTTCAGGCAATACTTCAACTGTTCAATGCTACAACTGCAGTGGAAAAGGACATTATGCTAGGAATTGTCCAAAGCCAAGGGTTCGTGACTCGAAGTATTTCATGGAGCAAATGTTGCTGGCAAAACAGGATGAAGCTGGCGTAATTCTTACTGATGAGCAGAATGATTTTCTCTTTGCTGATGCTTCAAGGATGGAAGAAATTGAAGAACTCAGTGCAAACATATGCTTAATGGCCAGAATTCAACCAGCTGATCATACTTCTGATGATGGGCCAAGCTATGAGTCTGCATTTATAAGTGAGGTACAATCTTCATCCATCGATGAAAATAATGAACCAATGTATCCAACTCATACTAAAATTATTAACAGTACCATTGGTGATGATCAAATTAATAGCAATATTAAATTTGATTCATTCAAGGGAAATGTTAATAGTGGCAGTGTTGACAAAGATACACATGTTCCTGATCTATGTGCAGTAGAAAAACTTGCTAGAAATGCATATCAGGAAGCTGAAAAACAACGAATATTTGCTAAACAAGTCCAAACACAAAACACGCATTTGACTAGTCAGATTGAGATGTATAAGGAAAGGGTTCGGATTTTGGAGGGTATTAACAAGGATAATAATTATCTCAACGAATTTCTTGAGGCTGATGAACGGGCAAAACGTTATAATAAACAAGCTCAGTCTCAATTAGTTCGTGATCGAGATATCATTCGAGATCTCGAAAAACAACGAGATAAATTAGATTTAGATGTCAAAAATTACAAACGGAAAAATGAGGAATTACAAAAGACTCATTCAATTTTAAAAAGGCAAATGAGTGAAAAAGAGGATACTTATCATGATACCATTCTAGATCTTGAGGCCAAACTGAAAAAGAATGTTGATCTGATTTTAAAACTTGGCAATTCGTTACAAGGAATGTTTATGCTTGGACCAAAACCATTGTCTGTGTATGACCAACAATTAAAACATGGTTTGGGGTATCCGAATCCTTATACACTCAAGCAAGCAATTTCAAAGTGTCCAAAGTTATATGTTGCATCTAGTTTAGGTAATTTAGAAATTCCTTTGAATGTTAGAGATTCTGAGGACATTCTTGAGGATGCTTTCAAAAGTCAACAAAAAATGACAGAAAAAATGAATGATCCAATTGCTGTTGCAAACAAACAAAGTTGTTGGACAATTAACTACAAAAAATTAAATGCGCTTTATGAAGATTTTGTTCCTCAAAAAGAGCTTTCTGTTGAGCAAAAATATTTTCCATCTTCTTCTATTCCCTCGGTTAAGATTCCAGTATCAAAAAATATGCCAAGTGAGTCACCTTTGATCAAAGAATTAGACAAGATAAAAGTTGGTTTTGAAAAGCTGTCTTTGCTAATACAACAGAACTGTAAAAGAGCAAGCATTTTTTACACATCACCGGCAGAAATAGAAATCAATGATTTTTGTCAAGATCAAGTTAAACCAATTCTTAACGAGTTGAAGGTTTATCTTGAATGCTTTCGGAATCTATTTCAAAGGGATATAAAAGAAATGAAAGATGTTTTTGAGTCGACAGAAAGTGAGCTTGATGAACTAGAGAAGCAAAATGAATTGTTGAAAGATCAACTTTTGGAAGCATCACTCAAACATGATGTGGAACTGTGTGTGTTGATTAATCATGAGTGTGTAGATAAGATCTTAAATGCTGAACTTGAAAAAGTCAAGAAGAAATCTTTTGAGATTCAAGAGGATTTGCAAGCAAGAATAAAAATTCTTGAAAAAGATGTTCAACGATGTGAAAAGCAAAGTGTTGATTTTCAATTAAAATTACAACATGAAAAAGAAAAACAAAAATGGGATTCCACTTCGAAAAATAAAATTACAATTCCTCTTGATTACTCTTGGATTTCAAAGATGGAGAAACTTGAGGATGAGAACGTGTCTTTGGATTTTACAGTGCAATCTTTGATAAAAGAACGAGATAATGCCAAAATGGAGTATAAAAAGCTTTTCGATTCAATCAAAAAGACACGGTCTCAAACTCAAAAGGAAATGGATGAATTGATTGTTCTAGGGTTTCATAGGGTTTTTTTTTTTTTTTTCGGCTTGGATCAAAAAGGGAAAACACAATAGGGTTTGAGTTCAAAGCTTTTAACAATAGATTATATATGATTATATGAACATTATAAGGGTATGGAAACAAAATGTGAGCTTATGGAACCTGATTTGAGCTTATAGGTTTGAAAAGGGGTCGAAATAGGGACTTTTAGCTTCGTACGCCTAGAATAACAACTTCGGGGCTTCAAGGCTTGGTTTCTTTACTTGTATTCTTCTCTTGGGACTTCTTAGGACTTCCTCATTGATGTCTTGACCAACCATGGAAACTCCATTGATGGTTAGAAAGAAAGATTGAAGGTGTGATTTGAAATGAAAGGGTTTTACCCCTTTATATAGGTGCGAACCACCTTGGGGGCCAAGAAAACTTGGTGGTTAAGGCTTGGATCTGGAGTATATGATTCATAGAGGCTACTAGGTGATGTAGAAGAGCTATGGGACGAGTTAGCAAAGCTAGGACTAGGTTTGAGGTGTTGTTTGGTCCTTATGGTGCCGCGGCTTAACTTGGTGCCCAAGGAGGTCATTTGGCCTCTTGGTAGCCAAGTAGGTAGCTTGAGGTGCTTGTGTGCTGCTTAGAGATGAAGTAGGTGAATCATGGAGGTGTGTGGTTGCTTGGTTGGTTTTCAAATGGGTTATTTTGGAGGGAAAAAAGTAATCGGGTAGATTAGGGCTTGTTTAGGGTTTTTAAGGTTTTTCTTTGAGCTAGGGTTAGGGTTTAAGGTAGATTAAGGTTTAGGATTAGTGTTAGGATTATAGTTTAGTGTTTAGGGTAGTTTAGGGCTTTTGGTTTTTAAGTTTTAGTCTTAATTTTAGGTTTAAAGTCAAATTAGGGTTTAGGGTTTTGTTTTAGGTTTTAAGGTTTTTAAATATGTATGGGAGCTTAGGAGTAGATTAATTAGGGTTTACATGTTGTATATTGAGTGTAGTAGCTTATACAAAAGTGGTGGTAAAGAAACTAGAATGAAAACGATGGTAAAACGGCTATTTTGAATGTTATGCTTAACGACTTGTACATTGTGTGCTTTAAAAGGCTTGTACTTTATTTTGGAGGGAATTTATATTTCAAATGAGATGTTATATTACTTATACACATGCTTTGAATACTTGGTACAATGGTTTTTATAGAAACAATACATAAAGTTTTAAGGGTTTAGAGTAAACTTTAATGGTTTAAAGCTTGTTTTGATATAACGTTGCAAATGGTATGTTAAATGGATAATTACTTGGTAATAATGATGTTAAGATATAGAATTGACATATTAGGATGTTTACAGATATAGATGGCATAAGTAGGTTGTGTGAAGGTGATCATAATAAAATAGGTAGATTTTACATTGATGAAAATTGTGGGTTGTTATAGTCCTCCTCCCTTAAAAGAAATCTCATCCCAAGATTTAGTTGAATGCCAGAGTGATTTTTATAAATAATCGAGTGAACAATTTACAAATCGAAAGAAGTCTAGAGACTTATTTGTATGATGGTAATAATGATAATGATTAAATGATCGAAAAAGAATTATTTGTACAAACGGATTGAAAGAGAATTGTTTGTACGAATGCCATACACTTAAGTTCACTCATTTATAATTTGTCATTTACAAACAGAGGCGTCCCAATCCTTGTAACTGAGAATTTATAAATTTATAGTTTGGTGGTTTATAATTTCCTTATTCAAATGAAGAAGCGTCCTAATTCATTTCAATAAGATGATTATAAATCATCCTACTTAAGCATAAAACATGATATCAAAACGGTGTTAAGTAGAAGATGTTTCCTTGGCGGTATGATTTTCCAAAATCATGAGAAGAATAATGAGACATTAAATTGCACGATACTGACCCAGAATCACACTTGGAGAATTTGGCATATAATTCCTCCTTTCTGAGTAATTCTGAAATTATTCTTTGATGATCTGCGTGTTCTTCTTTGTTACGAGAGTAGATGAAAATATCATCGATGAATACTATTACGAATTTTGTCCAAGTATGGTTTATACGTATGGTTCATGAGATCCGTGAATACAGTAGGCACGTTAGTTAAACCAAATGGCATCATTTGAAATTCATAGTGTTCGTATCTTGTTCTGAAAGTAGTCTTAGGAATATCTTCATCCCTTACTCTCAGTTGATGATAGCCTGATCTTAGGTCGATTTTCGAGTAAACACTCGATCCTTGAAGTTGGTTCTGATAGTAAGTTTATTCAACTCTCGGTAATCGATACACATTCTAAAAGATCCGTCTTTTTTACTTTGCAATAAGACAGGAGCGTCCCAGGTGATTGTACTTGGTCAATGAACCTCGGTCGGTTTTTTTGAGTTAAATTTTAGATTAACTCCTGCATTTCTGAAGAGCTAATCTATAAGGTGTTCTGGATATTAGTTGTGCTTGGGGTTTAGTCGATTTGGAATTCTACTTGGCGAAAGGGTGGGATACCAGGTGATCTTCAGGAAAGATATCTGAAATTCTTTGACTAGGGAATGTCTTCTAGTCTTTTCTGTCTTCTTTTTCTCCATAACTTAAATTAAAAAACTTGACACCTCGGGATATATACCTTTCGGTTTTTATACAGGATATGAGATTTAGTCAAGTTTTACTTTGATCACCTCGAATGATTAAAGTTTCATTGTTGATAGGAATGTGAACGACTTTTATCGTTTACAAATTTTTGGTATGATATTTGGATAATTTTATCCATACATTGGATGATGCTGAAATATGATTATTTCGAATGGTAGTTTTACTTGGCAGAAGGTGACACCTAGTTATGGTACTATGAAATAGTAAGGTTTAAAAAGGAATTGTTATTATATGTGAACAATATAACTTTGCCTTTATACCTTACATAGTCAAGTTTTGACAAGTGTTTTTATTTATACCACACACACTGTGGTTAGGTTCTAACATAGCTATAACTAGGATCTAATTTAGTAATTCGAGAGTCTTTTGTTTTTGCAGTTCCTGGTTTGATGACCTATCTTGTTGCAAATTTGACACTTGACAGTGCAAGGTCCTATGTGATGTATGCAATTTGTACAAAGGGACGTTTTTCATTGTATCCATTATTGGCAGTATAAGCTCTGAAGGTTTCTTGTCTCTTATTCTGCTGGTGGTGATGATTATTGCTTTGGTTGTGATTGTTGAAGTGGTTATTGTTGTTGTGGTCATTGGGGTAGTCATTGTTGTCGTGGTGTTTCTTTCATCATCAAACTTTTGTTTATGGTTGTTGGTTTCTTGTACAGAATTGTGTTTCCATTACATGCATTATTAACTCTGGCTCATGGTAATGCCATTCTTCCATTTTCTTGGATCTCAGTTTGATGGGACAATACTTCTCTTATCAAGAGTCTTTTAATTAAGACCAGGTGTTTCTTATAGGCTTCTTTCTATCCAATGACTGGGTAAATGAATTCCACCAGAACAAAGCTTCCTTAGTAAGGGTACTAACAGCAAATCTTACTTTGTTCTCCTTAGCACATTTGCTACGAGAAAATATTGATTCAGTCCGTTTAAACCTGCAAATGAGACCAAACGGCTCCTATCGTACATTGAAGTAGAAGAGTTGGTAACTTGTAAACTTCTCGTAATCACATTTCCTTGATACCAAAGTTTTTCTTGGTTCAGAGTTAGGATTGTTTATACTTGCCATCTTTGTAGTTTGTGCATTCAGAATTACGACAATACTATGAGCAAATAGTTCCTCGATGGTAGTATGAGTCAGGTCTGGTGCTTCAGATGTTGACATCCTTTTGGGAGGTATTCTGTCAACATAAGATAACATGTAATAAGAATCCAGATAATGATAGTCATATCACAAGTCATTGTATAAAAATTAAATTTTCATACTTAGTAATATTGAATATCATTGTGTGAATTCCCATTTTGATGCAAGAAATACATATTCCTTGATATTACATTGCAGGATATAACAGGAAGTTTTAAGATCTTTTTAGATATGAAGTGTGTCAAACAAGCATGAGATTCAGCGGCATTTTTTTCACCTCCCAGTGGTAGTGTATGATTTATTATGTGTTATTAGCTCTGCATTAATAAATCTCGTTGATGGGGATAACCGGGTGGTGGCCTAGTTAATTGATGGGATGAAAGACGGACTGATAACAAGAAGTGACATATATGATATTGAATCGTAAAGGTAAAATGAATTTCATCTTTATTTATAGATAAATTATCTTACATACCTAAGGATAGAAAGGTGTTGCCTTACTAGCTATACATGTTTCCTTAGATAAAAGCTAAGAAATATAGGGTTCTCGTCTAGTAGTCTTGAGAGTCATGAAATTTTGTGTGTTCCATAAGATTCTTCATATATAGCTGATGGCGATCTTGGATATCCTCAAGGGTTATTTCTAAATCAGAAATCCTAAAGCGAACAAAAGAAATCTTGTCTCTCTGTCCCATATGCTTCTTCTGTAGCAGGCTTCCTTAAGTTTGGTTTTCACTTTTATCAAATTCCTTGGCATGATTATACACAATTCATTAACAAAATCTTTCTTGCATTTTCTCATTATCAGTAAAAAGAGGGTTTCTTCTACGTAATTCAGGATTGCTATTCAGTTTGTTTCTCTTGGTATACTGTATGTATTTGTTAGTGTTTTTACCCTAATTATATATCTATGGTGAATTTAGGAGTTTAAGTTGAGCACTAGGTGATGCTAGGATACAGGCTTGCTTCCGAGATGAATTAAATAACGTAGTTAAAGAAGAAGATGGGGAATGGATTTGCTTCTCAGGTGGTAATAATCTTTTAGGAACAAAGAAATATCGAGGATCAAACAGTAGTGATGGTGGTAATACCAGAGATGGAGTTAAAATAGCTGGTGGAGTAATAGGATCTGGTGGTGGAATAGGTGATTCTTTAGCATAAAATGCTCGTACGTCCTTCAAATACGGATTATTATAGAAAAATGAGAATGTTGACGGGATTATACCATCGCTAGAATCTTCCGAAGAGTTAAAAGAAGTGCTTCCTGATGTAGCTGACGAAGCTGAAGTATAGTTATGAATATTCATAGTGGATAAAGCATTTTCCCTATATCGAATCAGAAATTGATGTGATTGTATGATCGAGGGGATGAAGGACTTTGACTGTAACATCCTGTATAATATAAGTTATTTATATAAGAAGTATAATAGTTTATGTATCTTTACATTACCTTCCAGAGATATTAGCGGCACGGTAGGACTTTCTAGGTTGCGAAAAAGATTAAGTAGTTTAGTTAAGGTTTTATCTTGTTCTATACTAACGTAGGCTCTGATACCATATTTTTGATACCCCCATTTTTTTACATATAGCAGCGGAAGCTAATCTGTAGGGTTAAATTACTTCAAAGGGTATACAACAGTTCATAATCATAGTAAACGAATCAAAAAATAGGTCGGTCGTTTATAAAAAATAAGTTATCTATCATTTATTTTCATCAGATGTTTTTACAAAAGAGGATTATATGGTCCCAACATCTGTATTAACAAATGCTGATTGATAACGGTTTTTTCAATCTTCATGTCCTCGCACTCTGTGCCATTAGGTACTTAAGAATAACACATGCTAAAAAGTCAACACAAATGTTTGAGTGTATCCATTGGTTTAAGTAATAAGAATTTGAATGCAAATGCGATATTCGGGGTTCGTTGTTAGACACTCCCTGGGTATTGAAAACATATTTATTAGTGCCCTTTAGCTCTTGAATCTGAAGCATAGGGTATGGTGTCCGTTATAGCTCCATGTGGGTACCTTTGCCGCCAAAATTTACCCGCTGGATTTTAATGATTGATATTCCTTCCTATCTCTGTTTTTTTAGTGCAATGGTTACACGTAACTGGGATACACCAACCATGGGGATCCAGCCCTAACTTATATTATTCACATCATTATGCGATTATACTGAGGATTAATTAACGTTCATGAGTATGGGGTCTTAAAGCAAAGGGCAGTTACTTTGGCAATAGTAAATTTGAAATTGGCATACCAGAAATAATTGCATTCATGTTTTTAGCATGTATCCCCCTCGCGGGGTTTATAAAATCATTTGAAATATTGATATGCCGTGGCTATGAAATCACATTTGAACAGTTATAGGGAAAATTGATAGCAATGTATATGAAAAAGTATAGCAACTGGCGTCATCATCTCGGGCAAACCTGGGGTAATATATGTTAGAGTCTTAGTTTGATCTAGTTATATGTAAGATCTTACATTGATGTCGGTTTTGATAGTTAAATATTTTCATACAACCCGTTCGGGCCATCATAATTCTGAAGTCTTTCAGTAAACGTTTTTTTTTGTGGAGCTAGGGCTATTTAAATCGTATAACCCAAAAATCTCGTCTGAACGTCAATTCAAATGAAAACTCACTTATATATGAAGCTCCTTGTTTATTGTGTGTTATGATATGGATCCGGGTCATGCATTTTTGAAAGCACCTATCAACGATAAATGTATAATGTTATAACTAAGCAGATTTTTAAGCATTTTATACAATTTTCTAGGAATACGTTTAAGCACGTCAAAGCGTTAAATTTAAGTTATTTCTTGTAATGTTTTGATATGTGTTTTTATACTTTTTTCAAAATGTTACATTTTTTTTAGATCCCTTATGAGTATTGAAAAGTGGCAGAATTATACATTGGAGTTTGCACTTTTACGACTTTGGTTCCCTCAAGTTTTAAAGACTATACAAAGTTAAAACCTTGTACTTTAAAAATGACCATAATAGACCCTTGTTGTTTTTACTTGAATAATAAAAATGACAACTTTTTAGTCCTTTAGTTATTAAGTTTTCTGAATATTTACGATATATACCCCTTGCAAGGATTTTTAATTACTAAAACTAGGTCCTAAATTAGCCATGCAAGCTTTTTTATTTTAACAATATCAATAGACATTTTTAACGTTATATTAATCTTAATATGAAGATTTAACACAACGCTAAAGTTTAAATTTAACGATTAGTTAAGCTAGGAAGTTATAACGGGTCAAATTAGGGTCTCAAATATGAACAACGCAAAGGGATTTAGCTCAAATTTTTCATGACTTATCAAAGCACTTATTTTAAGGGTAGTTGAGGCCCTTATTTGGGTAGATTTATTAACAAATAGTTTACAAGCTTAGCTTATAGATTAAGCAAAAACATAAAATTAGGGTTTCGGGTGTACGGTTTTGGATCAAAAAAAGTATAACAAATAGGTTTTTGTGTTCTATAAGCTTTATATTATGATTTTAGCATGATCATAATTATGAACATTATAAAGTTTTGAATACATTATTATAATCTTAGAGAACTTGGTCTGGCCTTATAGGCTTTAGTAAAGGGTACGTCAGTATCCAGGACTTTTGGCTTTCGTACGGCCCTAGAATAAGACTCTCGGGCTTCCGTATTCCTCTGGTTTCTTTTGCTTCCTTTATGTACTTGAGCTTAGTAAGATCAACTTAGGATCTATTAGATCAAAGTATTGCTCTATCTAAGGTCTTATAGAGGAGGGAAGTGGGGGGAGATGAAAAATGAAAGTGGTTAGGATCTATTATTTATAGGCGGACAATGTACCCTTAAAGGCCAAAGGTAAGCTATGTTGATCTGGCCTTTGGACTTATGGAAGTCTAAAGGTATGATTTTTGAAGGGTTCTATTGATGTGTTGGTTTAAGCTATAAACTATTTGGATGAGGTGTTCCTATCCCATTGCTTGCGCGGTTATAACAAAGAAGAAAAGGAAGACCATGTGCCATTTTTAAACTATATAAGGTAAAGATATTTATGCGAGGTGCTTGTAAGCTGCTTATGAATGAAGTATCTTAGTCATGGAGGTGCTTGATTGCAAAAATATTGGAGAAAATTGATCAAAATGAAAGAAAGGTGTATACGGGTACATTTAGGGCTTATTAGGGTTTGGGTTAAGTTTTCTAGCTTGTAATTCGTATACATTTATTTAGGAATGATAGGTTACTGATCCTACGACTTATATTAAGGATTATAATCAAAATTGATAGGTGGTTTGGGTTAAAATGGGTAGAAAATGAGTAAACTGGTCAAAATCACAATTAGGGCACAATTAGGGTTTTCTAGTTTTATTTCTTGTACATTGTTGTTAATATGGTGAAATGATGATGGAAAGTGATTGATAATGTTTTAATTTATGTTATTACAACTTATTTAAGTATTGGTTTAGGTTTACAATGGATAAAAAACGACAAAGAAGAAGAAGGTAGAAAGAAAAGAAAGAAGAAAAGAATACGACGTCATTGGTTAGAAGAATCTAAGCTCGGTTTTAGGTTTTAGGGTTTTAAATTAGGGTTATTGTGTTGCAAACATTGTTGTATGATTAGCTTCATTTATGAATAGAATAATTAGGGTTTAAAATTGTATATTGAGTGTAGTATACTTGTACTAGTACATCAAGTGGTGGTGGAAGAAATTAGAATGAAAAAGGAGGTAAATGAATTTTTGGAGTCTCTGCCTAATGATCTATGTACATTTGAGCTTTTAGAGACTTTGTACTTGCTTTTGACTTGAAGAGATTCTCTTATATTTTCTATTGTATGTTATATTGATTGTTACATCCCCCCACCACCCCACCCCCTCCCATGATTTAGTATCTTCGTGCATTCACTTTAGATTTTAATCCTTCATTGGAATGGAATTTAGGGTTTCGATGGCATTCGATAATGGTTTAAAGACATCGTTTTTGAACTTACTTTAGGAATGGTACCATTATAGGTAATAATGTACTTTGTCTATTAAAATGATATTATGATATTGACTTGTTATATTATGTTGATTGATGACATATATGAAGATATAGGATAGTCATATGTGGTTGACCTTGAGCCCGTTACTTTAGTTATGCAAGAATTGTTGCTTATTGATATAATGGAATTTATAGTAATGTAATGTAATTAATATAAAGCATCAAAATTTCTTCTGAAAAAGTCAAGTTCCAATTATACTGTATTTAGATTGTACATCATTAACTTATTAGGACAGGGATATTTACTTTATGAAAATTAAATTGTTAGGCTTGTTATTAGTCTCCACCCTGTAAAGATATCTGTCACACGGAGTTTAATTGGATTTCGAAGAGATAAAGATGATTGATATACAGATGAGGATATTTACGGGCACAAGCTCGAATTTATTCTTCGCCCCTGGTTCCAATGTTAAACGCTTTGGTCCCTTCTTTAGAGTTCACATAGTAATTTGGTTTTAAGGAATACGACTTCGCTCTTTGTTGCTTGAGATTCAACGGTCCTTTATCCCTCCACACTGTTCTTCTACAAAGATTGAGATTTGTCATCGAGTGGAAGTTCTTCTTGGTATAATATGTAGTATTCTTCGGCATAAGAATACTTCTTGTAGAGAGTATGTGGATTCTACTAAGCTATTCAGGATAGCCTCTTAGTTTTTACGACATGGGCCAATTCGTTCAAGGATTTTGTAGTGGTCCTATTGTATCCGGGAACTTAAGATCTTCTCGTTTTCACGAATTCGAAAGATTACCCTTGCGGTGGTGATACTTTCACGTATTGCAATCTTGAAATTTTTAAGGCAGTTACTTTCCGTATCATTGGTCTGTAACTTCTTTTCTCGATTTCTTGCAGCTTGCAGTGTTGACGGGAAATTTCTGACAGTATCTTTTTCTGTGGTTTCTTGGTATTATTATTTCTGGTTCCTCGAGATTTTGGCCTGATTGCGCGGTAGTGATTGTTATGATAATGATTTGAATTTTAATGAGAGATGCAATATCATATGTTGGATATAAATTTTGGAAATGAACAGATTGGTGACTAGAGATTTTATCGTATGATGTAATTGATGATAGTAAAGAAATAATAAGATATTAATTTAGTACCAAACGGATTTTGAAAGAAAACTTGTGTTGTTCGAATGCCATATACTTTATGTCTATCCATTTTTATTTCGTTACATTTTCAAATTATGAGGCGCCCCCAATCCTTGTCGCACTTGAGAATTTGTATAACTTCCATAGTTTGGACGGTTATTAAAATTGCCTTATCTCAAATGAAAAGCGTCATAATTCATATCAATAATGATGATTATAAAATCATCCTTATTAAAGCTATAAATCCTTGCATATCAAAATGGTTATTCTAGGTAGAACAAGTTAAACTATGAGAAAGATAATGGATATTTCTCTCCCTCTTACTTGATACCTGATCCAAAAATCCTCACTTGGAGAATTTGTTCATACAATTCCTCACCTTTTCTGAGTAATTATTCTCTGAATGTTTCTGCGTGTTCCTTCTTTTGTTATAAGACGTAGATAAGATTATCTTCGTTGAGACCACTTTTTTGAATCTTTGTCTAAGTATGGTTCCTACTCACTGTTCATGAGATCCATGAATATGGTTGAGTTGATTTTCAGTGTGGTAATTAAACCAAATTACTTGAATTTTTTATAGTGGTCCGTATCTCATTTTGAATGTAGTCTTGTAATACTCTTCATTCACTCCTACTCTCAATTTTGATCCAGTTCTAATTTAAAGTCGATTTTTGAGTGTAAACGCTTCTCCATAAACCATGGTAAGTTGACCCTTCGAATATAATTGTCATACAGTTACTGGGTAATCCAGGTATTACGATTCTTGATAGTTAGTTTTTTCAAACTCTCGGTAATTCGTTACACATTCTGAAGTATTCGTCTTTCTTTTTAGCAAATAGACAGGTGGCTTCCAAGTTGATGTACTGAGTCACAATCCGAAAACTCGGTAACTCGGTTAGTTAACTTTGAAGTTCTCTTTAGATAAACTCCTGCATTTTCTGAAGGAGCAAACTATAAGGTGTTCGGTGCTATAGGTGCTGCTCGAGGGATTAAGTCGATTTGGAATTCTACTTGGGGAACGGGAGCGGATAACCAGGTAGATCTACAGGAAAGATATCTGGAATTTCATTTGACCTACTTGGGATATGTCTTCTTGTCTTGTCTCGTCTGCATTTCTTATTCCATAATCTTGATTAGTAAAAACTTTGCAACCGCAGGGTTATATAACTTTCGGTTTTTATTACAGGGATATGAGATATAGTCAAGTGTTTTCTTTGATCACTCGTTTGTATTTAAAGTTTCATTGTTGGGATTTTAGAATTGTGAAGACTTTCTCATCACATAAAATTTTGGTATGATATTTGGATAATTAATCCATACCAATGATGATGCTGAAATAAGATTATTATTCGAATAGGTTGGTTTTTCAAGGTCACGAAGGTGACCCTATATAAACTGGGTACTATGAAATTGTAGGGTTATTAAAAAGGATTTGTTTTATATCTGGAACAACTTGCCATTTTTACTTACATAGTCAAGTTTGGACAAGTGTTTTTTATTTATTCCACACACCCTGTGGTAGTTGCAACATCGATGCTTACTAGGATCTAATTTAGTATTCAGAGACGTCTTTTGTTTTTGCAGTATCCTGGTTTGTTGACTTATTTTCATTTTGTTGTAATTTGACACTTCGGTCAGTTTGCAAGGTCCTATGTTGATATTGTGGTGCATATCTTGTACACAAGCGGACGGTTTCTTGATATCCTTTGTTGGATAGTATAGCTCTGAAGGTTTCTTGTCTCTTATTATGTGGTGGTGGTGATTATGATCTTGGTTATGGATTGTTGATAGTGGTTATTGTTGTTGTGGTCATTGGGGTTATGTCATTGTTTTTGGTGGTTGTTTATTTCATGTCAAACTTTTGTTATGGTTGTTGGTTTCTTGTATCAGTATTGTGTTTCCTTACTGCTTTATTAACTGCTGGGTCATGGGTTATAGCATTCTTTCCATTTTCTTGATCTAAGTTTGAGGACATACTTCTCTATCAAGAGTTCGCTTTTATAATTCAGACCAGGTGGTATCTTATTGGATTCTTCCTATTACCAAATAGACTGGGTAAAATGAATTCCAACCAGATTAAAGCTTCCTTAGTAAGGGTCTAACAGTTAAATCTTACTTTTTCTCCTCAGCCACAATTGTATAGAGATAATATTAATTCAGTCTGTTTTTTAAACCAGCGGGATTGAGGACTAAAGGCTCGTCCGTAACTGTGACAAGTAGCTAGGTTGGTTAACTTGTAAACTTTCTCGTAATTTACATTTCCTTGCTACCGAAGTTTTTCTTGGTTCAGAGTTAGGATTGTTTGTACTTGCCATCATTGCAGTTTGTGCTTTCAGAATTACAACAATACTTGAGCAACTAGTTCCTCGATGGTAGCATGAGTCAGGGTTGGTGCTTCAGATGTTGACATCCTTTTGGGAGGTATTCTGTCAACATAAGATAACATGTAATAAGAATCCAGATAATGATAGTCATATCACAAGTCATTGTAATCATAAAATTAAAATTTTCTACTAGTATATTGAAATTCATTGTGTGAATTCCCCTTTTGAGCCATAGTAATACATATTCCCTTGATATTACCATTGCAGGATTTCAACAGGAAGTTTTAAGTTTTTCAGTTATGAATGTTCCAACAAGCATTAGATTCCTCGAGAATTTTTTCACTCCTACGTGGTCGTAGTATGTTGTATAATGAGTTATCTAACTCTGCAATATATTAACTCGTTGAAGGGATTAAATCCGGGTGGTGGCTAGTTAATTGTTGATGGAAGACGGACGATAACAAGATAGTGACATATATGATATTGAAACTGGTATGGTAAAATGGAATTCAAACTTTATTTATTGATAAATTATCTTTCATAACCAATAGATCTGACAAGGTGTTGCTACTTATAATACGTTTTCCCTTTGTTATATAGCGATATAAGATAAGGTTTTCGGATACTAGTAGTTCTTAGAAGTTACTTGAGTGTTTCCATTAAGATTCTTCATATATAGTTGATGGCGATCTTGGATATCCTCAAGGGTTATTTTCTGAATCAGATAATCCTAAGGAAACAAAGATAATCTATGTATCTCTGTCCAATATGCTTATCTTCTGTAGCGGGGCATTCCTTAAGTTTGTGGTTTTCACTTTATCCAAAATAACCTGCGTATGATTATCCAATCATTAACAAATCTTTCTTTCATTTTCTCAATACAGTGAAAAGAGGGTTCTTCTAAGTAATTCAGAATGTATTTACAAAATGTGAATGATAACGGTTTTTCAATCTTCATGTCCTCGGGGGGCCCACTCAGTTTTGACCATTAGTCTACATTGAGATATAAACTATTGGCTAAAAAGTCAACACCAAATAAGTTGACGTGATATCCATAGGTTTAATGTAATATAATTTGAACATGCTAATCGATATTCGGGTTTGTTGATTTCTCCCGGCTATGTATACAATATTTATTTATACCATTTGATATGATTCGACGCTTAGGTATGGTGATACGTTATAGCCTCTGCGGTTACCCTTTGCCAAAATTTCCCGCGTGTGATTTCTATTGATGTGCAATTGGTTACTCGTAACTGGGTACACACCTACGAGGGTGTACAGCACCAAATAGATCTATTTCACATCATTCAGCGCTTATCTACGGAGTAGTAAGTAACGGTTTATGATTTGGGGACTCTTAAAGGCTATCGCTGGTTACTTAGGGACTATTAGTTAAATTGTAATTTACCATAAGAAATAATTGAAATTCATGTTTTTTGCTGGTATACCCACATGCGGGTTTTAGAAAACATTTGTAATATTGAATATCGCGAAGCTATGAATACCCTCCCCCACTGAATTAGTTATAGGGAAATTGTTAGCAATGTATATGATTTGAATAGTAACGGCTTCGTCACGGGCAACCTGGGGTAATATATGTTAAGTCTTAGTTTGATTGAATATGTAAGATCTTTAACCATTGATGTCCGGTTTTGATATTTTAAATAATTATCATAAACACCCGTTGGCCCCCACCCGGCATCTTAATTCAGTAGTCATTCAGATAAACGTTTGAAGTGCTAGGGGCTCTTTAAATCGTAAAAACCAACATCTCTGCTCTGAACGTACTATTAATACCTAGATGAAAACTCCTTAATATAGTTGCTCACTAGTATTTGTGGTTACTGCTTATGTTATGTATCGGACATGATTTTTGTAACACATCAATGATAAAGGATATAATAGTCTATATCATTTAAGCAGTTTTAAGCATTTTTTCTAAATATCTGGAAATGTTAAGCACACGCTCATAAGCGTTAATTAAAGTTTCTTGTCTTCGTAATATTTTCGAATGTGTTTTTATACTTTTTCAAATTGTTACATTCTTTGAACCCTTGTGTTTGATACATGGCAGAATATAATCCTTGGTTGTTATGCACTTTTACCGACTTGGTTCCATCAAGTTTATAAAGCTCATACCAAGTAAACCTGTGTACTCTGTTTAAACAGCTATAATATAGGACCCTTGTAGTTATAACTTTGATAAAATGACACTTTTAGTCCTTTTTAGTTATAAGTTTCTGAAAATTACTATATATAACCCTTGCATGGATTATAATTACAAAAACAGGTCCATATGCCTTGCAAGCTTTTTATATCATTTCAATTGATCATTTATACAGTTATAATCAAACTAATTTTGATAGATTTAACACAACGCCAAGTTTAAATTAACGAGTCGTTAAGCTAGGAAGTAAAACGGGTCAAATTTGGTTTCAAAATGAAAAACGCGCGCGGTTTTATGCTCAAATTCTTTCTTGACTTATCAAAAGAAACTTATTTTTATGGTTAGAGTTAAGATTATTGGGATATATTTTACAATTTAGTAACAAAGTTAGCCTTATTAGATTAAGTAAAAACATGATAATTAGGGTTTGGGTGTTCGGGTTTGGATCAAAAAGGTATAACAATATGGTTGTGTGTTCAAAGCTTGTATATTATGTTTTTCGCATGATCCATATCGAATTTATAAAGGTATTAATTATTACGTAATTTAATGCTTAGAGCACAACTGGTCTTGAGCTTATGCTGTATTCCTTGAAAAGGGTCTATTTACAAGTGATCTTTGTTTTGAAAGACATTTCTTTGGACTGTTAAGATTCACCTGAGAAGGTTTAGGGCTTGTGTTGTTTGATACTGGTCTATTTACTCTACCAGAACTAACATGTTGCTTGCCAGTATTAAATCTAGAAGCACCAGACTTAAATTGAGTGCCAGCAGAACTAACAGAACTAACATTTCCATGACCAGTATTAACATTTACCCTACCAGTTTTAATAGTTTTGCTAGCAGTACTAAGGTTGGGTCTAATGTTGTTTAGTTGTACAGGTCTGGGAGTGAATTGATTTGCTTTATTCACCCTGTTAGAGTTAGTCCAGGCTGGTGTAGCTTGCCTAACATTAGCATGAACCACCCTTGTGCTCTTAAAAGCAGCTTCCCTTGCCATCTTTTTCTCATAATAGTCACAATCCTTAATCAAGTGACTAAGACTTCCACACACAAAACATGGTTTTCTTTCAAAAGAATATCCTGCACCTAATTCCCTTTCCATTCTTTGATTCCAATTCTGTCTATTATATGAAGGAATAGGTGAGGGAGTCACTGGTGTCCTAATTGGTTGCCTAGGAGTTTTTACATGCTGTGCACAACTAGGGTCAACTGTTTGTTGAGGTTTAGGGCCCAAAAAACCCCAACTTGTGGTTGAGTCTTTGGGTGACTATGGTAACTTCTTCAATAGAAGGTATATTGTAACAGTCACTCTGGGACTGAGATGGTCAGATACAGTTCCTTGTTCCCCAGACATTGTCATTGGATTGACAAGATGAGTAAACAGTGGAATTTGCATTAAACACAGTTCCAAGCTCCCCATCACTGTCATGAGATGGACAGATGGAGAAAACAATGGAACTTGCATTAGACACTGTAGGACTAGGAGATTTAGGTTGAGGTCCATGTTTGCCATACTCATACAGAGAATCATCTATGTCCTCCTGTTCTCTAGGGGTAAAACACCACTAAGAGGAAGATGGACACCTTTATAGTGTCTAACCTAGTTTGTATCTGCTGTATAGTTGGAGAAATCATTATATCCTGCATGGTTTCCAAAAAGCAAAAATACTCTACTTATCTTCTCCTCATATCCAGGACTTCAGCAATTTGATTTGATGCATATCCTAAACCTATCATAAACGTTGAGCTCATCCACAATACTAGCCTTCCAAAGATCTATTTTTGAAGAAGCCAACCAAGAATCACAATTTTTTGTAAAACATCTTATCTTTTACAGCTTTCATTCCTATTCTTCTATAACTTTTTACATCTTTTTCATCTTTTTTCAAAAATTTGATTTGCTGAAAATTTAATTTTTCATTTACGGATGATTGCTGGTTATTGGGGAGCTTTAAGCTAGATTCTAATTTCTTATAACACTAACTTATAGGCAACTAAGCAGCTTCTTGGGTACCAAATTCAGATTGCAATTCATCATACTTAGCTTGAAGTGCATTGTATGAATCTAAACACAATTTAGAACACATGGATACCTCATTATTCACAGTGAAAGCCATGAGAGCATGATTGAGTTCCTCATCTGTAGTCTGCTCTACCCAATTGATCTGACCTTCATCAATAGTCATCAAAGCTTCCTTTTCAGTTCTCACTGGCTTGAAATCCTGACCTCTACCTGCCTTTGTACTTTTAAACCTTGTCTTACCACCAAACCTTGTCTTGATGGCTGCCCAGATCTCTTTGGCATCATCCATGCCATGAAAACGTTTGAGATGATCTTTTGGAACAGCCATTAGCAGTAGTGTTCTTGCTTTCCTTTCTTTCTCATCAGCAAATTGTTCTTCCTGTGTGGTTGGAGGAAGAACCCTGTATACACCATCCTTACCTTTGGTGACTCGCTTCTTTGAGTTCCCATTCTGAATTACTTTCCAGACCTCATTATCTATATACTCAAGATAATGTTCCATTTCCATCGCCCACGTATCATAATCATCTTTTTGAAGAACGGGTAGTTTAATGTTTGAAAGTGTGTTAGTGGTGATAATTTGTGGTGGTTTAGCAGGAGCATCTCCTTTGTTGGATGCTGGTAGTGATCCAGCCAAAGATGCATCATGCATGAAGAGAAAGCTCCTCATCATCATGAAGAGAAAAATCATCGAGTGCAACATGATATTTGAGTTTTGGTAGAATAAAAGTTTGATACTATGTTCAACTCTTGTGTAAAGTCCCCTGGTGCTCGAAAACCACTTGTAGGTCCTAATCAACAGAGATCTCAATGAGCTTAAACGACCTTATAGTTTATCTCTGAATAAATCCAAAGTAACTAATGAGAGACAATAACCGTGAAAACAACTATTAACGCGGAATAACAAAATTATACAAGAAGAACACAATGAACAAAAACTAAGTTTTGCTATTACTATTACTATTTGATTGTGAAAGATCAATCACCAGTATGATTACAATACTATTCTACGTTCCTTTTATAAGATTAAGGAACCCTAAACGCGTTAAGAGATAATGCTTATCTCTTCCTAGAATAACGCTAAGAGATAACTATTACAACCAGACTTAACTATTTGACATAACAGTATTAACTTGCGTTAAGAGATAATGCTTATCTCTTCCTAGAATAACGCTAAGAGATAACTATTACAACCAGACTTAACTATTTGACATAACAGTATTAACTTTAATACTGCCAGACCTAATTAAAGCGGCAGCTAACTTGCTCACCAACTTTAACTTCTATTACTAAACCAGTACTGAACTATCCCTTTATCAGTACTAACTATACTAAACAGACTAACATTAATTACTGAACATTATTAATGGGTCCGATTATACAAATATTTACCTAACAAGTGGTTTACGACCAAATCCCCACAATCATATCAATCCCATTACTCGATAATACATACTTATACTATTTAGAGAAAATAGATAAGTCATATAAGTAAATATTTATAATTAATAATTATAAATATATCTCGATAGGTCCATTCGGTAACCTTAGTCACCGTGAAAATAATCATATTAGAATTGAAAATAGAACGTTTACTCACAATAAACATATTTGATGAATTTCGAGAAAAATTATATTTTTCGTCTTTTAGTGAATTTATTAAATAAATAAAATAATTAAATAATATTTTATTATTTAAAATTTAAAAATCATGTTTTTAGGTAAAATTTCTAAGTATAAACTTTTTACGAAATTTCGACATGACCCATACGCTCATACAACGTTTTTCAAGGTTTCATACCTTAATTTCAACACTTTTCACCAATTCGACACTTTTCGACAAAATTCTAAAATCTCAATCTTTAACGTTTACTAAAACGTTTTTCCCAAAATATCGTTCAATATCACTTCGTAAATACATTTTCACTTTCAAAAGTCCGTCAAAACTCTTATAACGACTAAATATCGCTTATTGGGCTTTAAGGCCCAATAAGGGTCCATTAAGATATTTATAAGTCCAAAATACGATCCAAGTCCAAAACCAAAGTCCATTTATATACATAAGCTCATACTAATATGTAGAAAATAATCTGGACCACAATAAGCCCTCCCATTAAGCCACGGCTTAAATAGGCTTATTGGGCCGGATCCATAACTCCACAATACAAAAACTAAGCTTAAAATCAGCCTAAAAGCTGTGTATCGCATTTGGTTACTACTACAAGTTATAAAAGTAGTCCACAAACATACGCCATATCACAAAAATAGTCAAAATCACTTCCCTCGTGATTTTGAAAAATAACGTGGCATTTAAGCCCAAAATAAGCCAAGAAATAGCTTAAAAATAAGCCCGAAATAAGCTATACAAGCTACTAATCCAAATAGCATCTAAACAACAGATGTTATTTCAACCATCACGACCACAAAACATTAAAACTCGCAAAAAACCCTTCTTTTCCTTCTATAAATCCAACGAACCAAACACACCTTTTTTACCATTTCGTTTCCAAAAATCGATTTTTACAACGATCAACTTGTACAACAAACATCTATGCATCAATATAAACCCAAAAGGACAAACAAAATTTAAATTTGAAAACTTACAAGAAAATCTTCAAAAATGTAGATTTCGACACGAACCGGACAACCCAAACGTTGTTTAAATGAATACCCAAATACTCGTATCAACCCGGAATATCACGTTCTCGATCAAAGTTGGAAAAAATATGATGGTTTATGATGGTAGGTGGCGGACGCACACACACACACACACTTAAGTGTGTGTTTTTTTCTTTAAAAATAAAAATGAGAATGAATGGAAATGCTAGTGGTAAAAGGAATATATTTGTACAAAGCTTAGACACATTAGCTAGAAAATAGCCATTTTGTCCCCCCTGACTTTCTTGACCGGTTATAGCATCCTATGGGGTGTTGGGTCTTTCTTTTCGTGTCGGGATCACTTAAATACTCGTAAAACTCAATCGTAAAATTTACCCCAAAGTTAATTAGCATTTTTATTCACCTTAAAAATACTTTTCCATTAACCTAGAGTATTTACACGATATATTTACGCTTTAAACCCTTCAAAACTCATTTGGACATTAACGGACGTGTCAGACTCGTTTTCGGTATTTTTCAAAATTCACTGGGCAAACCAACTGGATTACAAATAACACAATAATACCTTCCAAAAGGGATTATTAATCACAATAAACCATAAATCACCATAATTCTCATAAAATCATCACCGTCAACATGGTACAAAATCTAAATAAACTAACAAAAGTCAAATAGTAAAAGAACTATAAATGAAATATTCAGAACACAAAATGGGCAAAGGTTACATTCTACCCCCCTTAAAAGAATTTCATCCCCAAAATTCAACTACTAAATGCGGGTACTTCAATCTCATCTGATCTTCACGTTCCCACGTGAATTCAGGGTCACATTTTGAATTCCACCGAACCTTGACGATGGTAATCCTACTACGCTTCAACTTCTTAAACTCTCTTTCCAAAATTTCTACTCGCTCTTCTACAAAATTTAACTTAGCATCAACTCGAATCTCATCCAAACGCACTTGCAGTGTTGGATCGGCCAAACACTTCTTAATGTTTGACACGTGGAACGTGTCATGAACACCATCTAACTCTTAGGAAAATCTAACCTGTAGGCTATGGGGCCTACTTTCTTAATAATCTCAAATGGTCCAAAACATCTAGGTGCTAGTTTCCCTTTCTTCCCAAAGCATACCACACCTTTCTAAGGCGACACTTTGAGCAAAACATAATCACCTACACTAAACTCTAGAGGCTTCCTCCTCTTATCAACATAAATTTTCTGACGATCACGCGCATCCTTAAGTCTATCCTTAATCTGCGAGATATTCTCAATAGTCTCTTGCACTAACTCAGGTCCTATCAACTGACTTCTCCAACCTCAGCCCACAAAATTGGCGAATGACACTTTCTGCCATACAATGCCCCAAATAGAGCACATGCTCCACTAGAAGTGATAACTAATGTATAAATCGAAAACTCCAACCAACGAAGATGAACAATCCCAACTTCCTCTGAAGTCCAGAACGCACGCTCTAAGCATAATAGTACGCTCACTCTGACCATCGGTCTGAGGGTGATAAGCCGTACTTATGTCTAACCGAGTTCCTAATGCTTCTTGCATTGATTGCCAAAACCTTGATGTGAAACGACTATCACGATCGGATATGATCGAGATCAGTACACCATGTCTAGAAACTATCTTATTCAAATACAATCTAGCCAATCTATCCATCTTATAATCCTCATGCATAGGTAGAAAATAAGCAGACACATAGTCAACGGATCCACATGACCACAGACGTGTCCATGCCACTAATAGCCTATGCAACTTAGACAAAAATCCATAGCTAGTCCTTCCCATTTCTATACGGGAATCTCAGGTTGCCGGAGACGGCCAGATGGCCTTTGATGCTCAGCCTTAACCTTAAGACAAGTCAAACACTTACTAACATACTCAGCTATATCCTTTTTCATTCTAGGCCACCAATACCTATCTCTCAAATCGTAATACATCTTATTAGCTCCTGGCTGTACAGAATACTTCGACTTATAGGCTTCATCCATTATCAGGGTTCTTACATCACCCTTTAAAGGTACCCATATTCGATCCAGGTAGTACAAAGTTCCATCACTTCTTTGTTCTATCATCTCATCCAAACCTTTCTACAATCCTACAGACTCATCCACAACCTCCTTCTGAGCCGCTAGTATCCTATCCTTGATACTCGACTGAAGGGTCATATTCATAGCGCTAACTCTCTTAGGCTTTACTCTTTTCTTCCTACTTAGGGCATCAACCACCACATTCGCCTTACCAAGATAGTAGCGAATTTCATAATC
The DNA here is from genome assembly GCA_026074375.1 of Tanacetum coccineum. Lineage (NCBI taxonomy): Eukaryota > Viridiplantae > Streptophyta > Magnoliopsida > Asterales > Asteraceae > Tanacetum > Tanacetum coccineum. Next base: position 19,419 of record BQNB010006916.1, on the reverse strand, counting down.
ATAATCACTAAACAACTCTATCCAGCGACGCTGTCGCATATTTGACTCTTTCTGACTAAAGATATGCTGAAGACTCTTATGATCCATATAAATGACATTCTTTGTCCCATACAGATAACGTCTCCAGATCTTAAGTGCAAACACGACCGCACCCAACTCCAAATCATGGGTAGTATAATTCTTCTCATGAATTTTCAACTGCCTAGACGCATAGGCTATTACTTTACCTCTTTGCATTAACACACAGCCTAGTCCTATCCCAGACGCATCACAATATACCACAAAGTCTTTCGGACCATCGGGGAGAGCTAGAACAGGCGCATTACACAACTTATCCTTCAAGGTTTGAAATGCCAATTCCTATTCCTCACCCCAATCGAAAGTCTTACATTTCTGAGTCAAGATAGTAAGAGACTTAGCTATCTTAGAAAAATTCTTAATTAACCTACATTAATACGCAGCTAATCCTAAGAACGAATGAACCTCAGTCGGAGTTCTAGGGGCTTTCTAATTCTTAACAACTTCAATCTTACTAGGGTCTACATGAATCCCATTACCATTTATCACATACCTAAGAAATTATACTTCTCTTAGCCAGAATTCACACTTAGATAACTTAGCATACAGTTTCTCCTTTTTGAGCAGTCCCAAGACTAACCTTAAGTGTTCTACATGCTCCTCTTGAGTCTTAGAGTAGATTAAGATATCGTCTATAAACACTATCACAAACTTATCAAGATAAGGCCTACAAACTCTATTCATCAAATCCATAAATACTGCTGGTGCGTTAGTCAGACCAAAGGGCATTACTATGAACTCAAAATGTCCATAACGAGTTCTAAACGCAGTCTTTGGAATGTCATCCTCATGCACTCTCAGGTGATGGTATCCAGACCTAAGATCTATCTTCGAGAAAAACTGCGACCCTTGCAGTTGATCAAATAGATCATCAATTCTAGGAAGTGGATAACTATTCTTAATAGTCAACTTGTTCAATTCTCTATAGTCAATGCACATCCTAAAAGAACCATCCTTTTTCTTAACGAACAATACCGGCGCTCCCCAAGGCGATGAACTTGGTCGAATTAAACCTTTATCTTGGAGTTCCTTGAGTTGTCCCAACAACTCCTCCAATTCAGAAGGTGCCAAACGATAAGGAGACTTTGCTACCGACGTTACTCCAGGGATTAACTCAATTCGAAACTCAATTTCCTGAATAGGCGGTAATCCAGATAGGTCATCCGTAAATACCTCAGGAAAATCTCTAACCACAACAATCTCTTCTTGATTATTTTCATTAGCCTTAGCACTCATCAAGAGTCTTGCTTTCTCGTCTGGTCTTTTTCTTTATACTCTAAGCACCTTGCCATCTGGTAGTGGTATCCTCACTACCTTTTCATGACAAATTATTTCACCAGATGCTCATGGCCAATTATTTCAGCCTAATAATTTAAGACAACCAGTCCATACCTATAATCGCATTAAAACTCCCATGACCCTCGATTTCTAGTTTACAACCCTTAATAACCTTATCAATCTCTACTAGCTGCCCGCTAGCTATCTCAATCTCAAATCTAAAACCTAAGTCGTTGGGATCTAAGCCTAACAGAGGTATAAAAGTAGTAGAAACAAAGCTATAGTCGGCACCAGAGTCAAATAAGGTAGTGGCAAAATGATTGTTTAAAGTAAACGTACTCATCACGATGTTCGGGTCTTGGCGAGCTTCCTCTGCTCCCAACATGAATGCCCTACCCCTAGACTGGTTCCCTTGGTTTGCACGACCCTTACCCCTATTATTAGCAGCAACTTGGTTTGGATGATTTCCTTCTTGTTCTTGTGCTCTATTCAATCTAGGACAAGCTGACCTAACATGGTCGGTACTACCACACTCATAACATGCTCTAACAGTTGGGTTTCTATCATTGACAAGGTTCACATTCCTCGGCACACCTCTACAATTCTTTGCTAAATGACTCAGGCGGTTACAGTTGAAGCATGTTCGACAATGCCCTCCGGGTGCATGGTAGGAGTTGCTGATGGTACACTTAGGCCAAGTACTCGTATTCTCTCTTCCTACATGGTTTATAGTAGTACAAAACAACCCAGTTCTAGTCCCTATTATAACATCCCTACCATCTTATCCTTGCTAGTTTCCTCCACATTTCTTTTTTCTTAACTTTCGTAATTAATATCCATTTCTATCACAGCCATCATCGGTCAAGTGCACTAGGAAATTCTTCACAGCCTTCAGCATAGTCTTTTGGCTTCGTTGCTCTGGCTGCCACCATCCCACCGAATTAGGAGCAAAGGCCATAACACATACCTCTCAATCATCCACTCTCATAGGGTACCAAATGCGAGACTAACCTCGCCAACTCATGAAACCTATCAGTATACGCAGCATGGCCAGCCCTGACCATGGCGTGATTCCACAACTCAGATTCCAACTTTTGCATCTCATGACTAGGACAAAACTCTTGTATCATCATAAACTTAAAGTTATTCCATGACATACTAACAGCAACTTCCCGGCTTAGCGTGCGGATCTGAGAGTTCCACCACGTTAAAGCCTTACAAACAAATAAACCAGTTGTGTATTTCACTTTTTGGTCATTACTACAACCACTCATATCCTGTATGTTCTTTATTTTCTCGATCCAACAAGTAAGAACTACAGCACCTCCCTTACCATCATATTCCTTAGGGTTACAAGCTAAGAACTTCTTTTATGAACAACCTACCCGGTTGCCATTCGACTAACACATTTCCCAACTTCTCTCTGAACAATCCATTAACCACATTACCATTCTGATTTCCAACATTTCCTCGGTTACTAACCTGAGCTAGCAAGGCGGTAAGAGGTTCTCTGCAATTGTTGGCAAGATCTCGAGAAGATCGGGTGTACCCCCAATGCTCCCTCTACATTCCCATTATTGACTCCCTTTACCCCCCATTAAGCTCCTATAACCTGGTCCATTTGTCCTTGAACCATTCAAATCCCAACACACTCATCATTACTTCCTAGGTTCTTTCTACCTCCTTACACCTCTACTAACTGTAAACTCGTATCCCCCCCGTCCTAATGATTCGGCAGCAGACCGGTCCAGCACTTGGGTCCTCCTAACCTTGGCGGCATTATCTAAACGAGGGAAGAACAGTGCAAGAACGTTAGGTAATTTGTGGAAGACTCGCAATATATAGAAATCTTATTATATATTACCAGATATACACATAACTCCATCCCTCACTGTCAACATCAATTTGTGTGAACAACATTATCAAGTATGAGTGAGTTGTGATATGCTTATAACTACGTTAGCCACCGTACTTATATTCACACCCTTTCCTAGTCATATTCAATCTTGAGCTCACACATTTCAATGACTGACATAACTAGAGCACCAAACCGCAAATACACAAAAGCAAACAAAAGTAGAACACCGCGCACATAGATCCTATACGCAACTAAACGACGAATCTTAGGTTATAGTCTAGGCTAATCCACCTAGTTCTCTATAACCTTGGCTCTGATAACCAATCTGTCACACCCCGACAATGGCGGAAACTCGAGAATGTAACATAAATGATCAATCATAAACAAGATACAAAATATAGAAAACTAACATTGCATAAACTCAGTGCTATGAAGACAATCAAAACCTCGTAACAACCTCGATGATGTCTCAAATCGCAACTAAAATCCATAATCTCTTACAATTATTTCAAATGCCCTCAAGGGGTCCATAATCCAAAACATGAACCAAACATCCAATTACTGGGACCAAACAACAAGCAAAAGCAAGACTCAAATGAAATTCCACATCGGATACTTTCTATAAGTACTGCTAAAATAATACCAACTACTCTTCTTTTCACTTTACTTGAAATTGATACTTGAAAACGTCAACAATAATGTTGGTGAGCTCATAGGTTTGACCTTAAACCCAAAAGCTGTGCCAATATTTCAACAGTGGACAATAGTGCTATATGACAGTCAATATATGCAAACAACCTTAGCATCACCGCTAATCAATAACCATATGTCACTTATTTGATGTCACCTAAAGGCCTACCAACTGGCAGCACTAAAATAAGGGCACGAACGGCCACACACAAACCTGGGTAGGCGTACCCATCCGCTACAATAATCACACAAATGCTCAGTAGGCGTACCCATCCGATCCAAACAATCATGCAAATACTGAGATAGACGTACCCCTCCGATCTAAACAATCATTTAGCACTTAATATTCAAATAGCAGTCATAAGCATGTAACTTATCCCAAAAACAAAACTACATTTCGCACAGATCAATTCAAAACATTTCAAAACACATTTAAGTATTATTTTCCCCCAACGGAAAAACCAGTAAAAGGTGGGGCTACGAGAACTCACCTCAAGCAAGTCTTTAGCAACTAAATCTCAATCACATAAGCAAATGCAACGACGCCCGCACACGACCTAGTCCAGTTAATGTTCAAATTTAATCATTCAATCCCAAAATAATCTTCACGTTTGATGCATAGAGTTTAGACGCGTTGTACAATTACCCAAAACAATTTAGTGGTGTGATGGTTGACGACATATCTCCACAATCATATCAATCTCATTACTCGGTAATACATACTTATACTATTTAAGGAAAATAGATAAGTAATATAAATAAATATTTATAATTAATAATTATAAATATCCATTCGGTAACCTTCGTCACTTCAAAATAATCATAATACGGTTAAAAATGAAACGTTTACTCATACTTAACACATTAGAGAAGTTTCGAGAAAAATTATATTTTTCGTCTTTTAGTGTAATTTATTAAAAATAAATTAAATTAAAATTTTATTAATTTAAAAATCAATCAATGTTTTTTAGGAAAATTTCTAAGTAAATTTTTTTGACGAAATTTTAACATGACCCGTACGCTTAAACAACGTTTTTCCAAGGTTTCAAACATTATTTTCAACACTTTTCATAAATTCAACACTTTTCGTCAAAATTCTAAATTCTTAATCTTTAACGTTTACTAAAACGTTTTTCTCAAAATATCATTCCATATCACTTCGTAAACACATTTTCATTTTCAAAAGTCCATCAAAACTCTCATAACGACTAAATATCGCTTATTGGACCCTTGTTGGGCCTTAAAGCCCAATAAGCGATATTTAGTTGTATTGGATCATATTTTATATTACACGAACCAAACACCCCTTTAATCATCCGTTTCGCTTCCAAAAATCGATGTTCACAACGATCAACTTGTACAACTAACAAACAATTGCATCAAATACAAACACAAAAGGACAATGAAATTTAAATTTGAAAACTACAAGCAAAACTACAAAATGTATATTTCGACACAACCGACAACCCCAACTTGTTTTAAATGAAACACACAAAATACCGTATCAACCTCGGAATATCACGATCTCAATCGATCAAGTTGGAATTATTATGGTGGATTTTTTATGTGTTAGGTGGAGACGACAAGCGCACATCCACACACACACACCACTTATGTGTGTTTTTTTTGAAAATGGATAATGAATGAAAAAGGTTTCTAGTGGAAGAATATATTTGTACACCCTTGGGACACATTAGCTAAAATTAAGCCACCTTGTCCCCTTAATCACCCATGACCGGCTATGGCATCCAAGGAGGCCTCGGGTCTTTCTTTTCGTGTCGGGATCACTTAAATACTCGTAAAACTCAACTGTAAAATTTACCCCAAAGTTAATTAGCATTTTTATTTCACTTAAAAAAATACTTTTCCATTAACCAGAGTATTCACCACACATACTTTTCACTTTAAACCCTTTCAAAACTCATTTAGACATTAACGCACATGTCAGACTCGTTTTTCGGCATTTCTTAAAATTCACGGGTCAAACCACCCGAAATACAAATAACACAATAATACCTTCCAAAAGGGATATTAATCACAATAAACCACCATTCATCACAATACTTATAAAATCACCACTGTCAACACGGTACAAAATTCTAATAACTAACAAAAAGTCAAATAGTCAAAGGACTATAAATGAAATATTCAGAACACAAAAAGGGTAAAGGTTACACTAGTGGTTCGTCTACGAAACACTTCTTCAAATTGGAAACATAAAAAGTGTTATGAACTCGAAGGACAACCAAAAAACCACCACCCACAACAAACCACCACAAAAAAACTCCAAACAAAAACAACAACAACCGGGGGGGAAATTGCTCTGGGAGTTCAAGTCGATAAGCAAGCGTTCCCACTTTAGCAAGAATCTTGAAATGTCCAATATAGCGAGGGTTCAGCTTCCCCCGTTTGCTGAAACCTATCACCCCTTTCCATGGCGACACTTTTAACATGACCTTATCTCCAACCTCAAATTCCAATAGCTTGCGTCTCCTATTAACGTAGCTCCATCTGTCATCTCGTAGCAGTTGAAACACTCTTTGATCTGAAATGAGTTTCTCAGTTGTTCATAACCAATTTCCGGACTAGTGAGCTGAGCGTCTCCAACCGCAGCCTAACAAATAGGCGATTGACATTTTCACCGTAGAGATGCTTCAACGATGCGGCTTTTGATACTAGTATATAACGTTGTTGTAAGAAAACTCCACCAAAGGGTAGGTGTCTATCCCAACCTTTTCCAAAATTAATCACACAAGCACGTAACATGTCCTCCAAGGTTTGGATGGTTCTTTCACTTTGACAATCAGTCCGTGGATGGTAAGCCGTACTAATAGCCAATTGAGTACCTAGGGCTTTGTTCAGCGATTGCCAGAAATGAGATGTAAATTTACTGTCTCGATCAGAAATAATCAAAACCGGCATACGATGCCTTGAGACTACTTCCTTCAAGTATTATCTCGTCAACTTCTCCATTGAATCAGTTTCCTTCATTGGTAAGAAATGAGCAGACTTTGCGAGTCAGTCAATAATTACCCAAATTGTATCTTAACCAATTGATGTTATTATGGTTAACTAGTAACGAAACCATAGAACATTTTCCACTTCCACACTGGATCATAGTAGATACCAACAAGACCTAAGATGGTTTTTGGCCAATTCCGGCCTTTGACTTTTGGCATAGGTTAAGAAACATTTACATGGTCGTAGGTGGCAATTTTTTGCTTTCATAATCCGACCTACCAATACAATTTTCTTTAAATCTTGGTACATCTTGTCCGATCCAGGATGAATTGAATATTTTGAATTATGCGATTAATGCATAATCAACTCTCTTAAGTTACCTCGACAAGGTATCCAAGTTCTCCCATTCAAGCATAATGTTCCATCAACACGTTGCACTAGCTTCTTAATCATACCACATAGATCTTCGGTTCCAAGATTCTCTTCCTTTCTCGCCTCAACCTGAGCGTTTAAAATTTTCACGGGAAGGTTCAGACCAATCATCAAAACCCAAAGCTCAAACTCATAATGGCTTAACCCATTCCTTTTGGCTCAAGGAATCCGCCACCACATTCGCATTTCACAGATGATAACGAATCTCACAGTCGTAATTGCTCAACAGCTCTAACCATCTACGTTGTCTCATGTTCAACTCTTTCTAATCTAGAATATGTTGCAAACTCTTTATGATCAGTTGACACAACACATTTTGCTGTAGACAAATAATGACCCACATTTTGAGAGAAAACACACACAGCTCCAAGCACTAAGTCCATGTGTAGTGTAAATTCTTCTATGAATCTTAAGTTGGCGTAACGCGTAGGCTAGACTTCTCCCTTTGCATTAGAACCGTTGCCCAAATCCTTTACGATAGAGCCATACAGTAAACCACGAAGTTTTCACTACCTTCGTAAAGCTAAAATAGGTTCACTACATAATTTCTGCTTCACAATTTAAATTGCAAGCTTATGGCCTTGTACACACTAACTCCAATCAAACATCACAATCTCTATAAGTCAATTTCGTCATAGATTTGGCAATCTTTGAGAAACCTTCGATAAATCATCAGTAATAGCCAGGAAGACCTAGAAATTAACGAATCTCTGTTGAAGTCTTGAGCGATGCCTAATCCTTGATTGACTAAATCTTAGCTGGGTCTACGTGAATGCCTTCACTATCAATCACGTGACCAAGAATTTATACCTTCGACAGCCAAAATTCACACATTGAAAACTTGGCGTACAATTCTTTTCTTCCTTCTTAAGCAACTCCAAAAGTAAACTAAGAATGTTATGCTGCTCTTCTTCCGTGCCACTTTAGTAGATCCAAGTGTCATCAATAAAAACAATCGAATTTATCTAAGTATGGTTTGCACACCTGATTCATCAGATCCATGAATACCGTCGGTGCGTTGGTTAGTCCAAACGGCATTACTTGGAACTCCTAGTGGCTATAGCAGGTCCTAAACGCCGTCTTTGAAATTTCCTCATCACGAACTCTGAGTTGGTGGTAACCAGACCTCAAGTCGATCTTCGAGTAAACACTTGATCCTTTCAATTGATCAAATAAGTCATCGATTCTTGGGAGTGGATATCGATTCTTCACAGTCAGCTTGTTCAGTTCACGGTAATCGATACACATCCAAAAAGACCCATCTTTCTTTTTGACAAACAAGACCGGGGCTCCATGTGATGGAACTCGGTCTTATAAATCCCTTTTCAGAAAGTTTCTTGTTAGCTGAGTTAGACAATTCTTACAGTTCTGACGGTGGCTAATCTATACGAGGCGCGTGACACTAAAATAGTCAGTACCATGGACCAAGTCGATTTGGAATTCAACTTTTTTTCGTTGCGGAATCCAGGCAAGTCATCTGAAAAAGACCTTTGAAAGTCTGCGTACAATCGGCAACTCCTCAAGTCGCTTCTTCTCCTCTGACTTTCCTTTGTGTTTCCTTTTTTCCGTAACTTATGCCAAGCAAAAACTTGGCCAATACCTCTCTTAATATAATTCTGAGTTTTAGTACATGAATAATAATGCTCAACTTCGACTTCTCTCTTTTGTCACTCTTATCGCCTTTAATTATCAAAACTTCGTCGCCATAGAAAATCCGTACAAATCTTTTCATCGCAAACAATCACCGCATGATGATTCGCGAACCAATCTATGCCGATGATGACGTCAAAACTACCAAGTTATATGGGCATTAGGTCAATATTGAATGGGTAACCTAACAATCCTAACGCACAACCTATAAGCACAATATCAGATCCTATTAGCCTTTCGTTAACTAGTTCAATAGGGTACTTATTGTCTAAGATAGATGGGACAATGTCACTTAGAAGGATAAAAACTGTGGGTACAAATTTCTGTCGGCTTGGTTCAAGGTACTAGGCAATAATTATGTCCTTGCCTTATTCATGACCATTTAAAACTTGGAACGATAAAGAAATTTTCTAAATTTCTCTTGTTCGATCCTAACGAAAAGGATAAGTCTATTAATGTTCTAAAATCTTAAAATCCGTAATTACCATGACTACAAGGAGCGTACTCGGTCTCGTTGCTAATGGTAAACAGGTCCTCTATATGGTAATATGATGAATCTAATTAGATACGGAGCTTATTAATAACGGGATACATATGAACAAACAAAACTCACAAACAACGCACTCAAGATTAATGTAAAGTATGAAGATGATAAAATCTTATCAAAATTATAGAGAAAAGAAAAAAATATAGAAGTGGAAAGTGAAAATAGATTGGCAATTTTTTTTAAGGTGACTACTCTCAGCATAGGATGGTCCTCCCTAAATTATACATAGGTGATCAGGCTATGTATAATTTAGGTACTAACGATAAAATGCTCGTTTCGTCAAACTAGTGTTATGTTTAAAAGTTTGTATGGTATAAACATTGTTGTTTCTAAGATAGAAAAATAGTTCGTGAAAACGAGAACATTGTAATTTATATAACGACACAAGATATTTTGTAAGACTTAGTAGAAATAGTCTAAGAGGTGATACCGAAATAGTTTACGAGAAAATCACATGACAGTTTATAGTGTAAGAGTGAGGGGTCTATAAAATGGTAACAAATGGTCTACGAGTTGACAACCAAATAGCTTATATTGCGACAATGAAATAGTTTATAAAAGACATAAAGTAGTTCGTAAGATGACGTCAAAATAGTTTATAAATAAAAACGAAATAGTTCATGAGGTGATAACGAAATGGTTTGTAAGATGAATGCAAAGTAACTTTTAATAGGGTAGCAAAAGAGTTTATAAATAACTGTAATATAGGTTATAAGATGGAAATGAATTAGTTCATTAAATGATAGCCAGATAAGTTATGAGGTAATATTAATAATTTTAAGAGTTGACCAAAATGGGTTTATGTAATACATCAATAGTGTAAATAAGGTGTTAGAGTGCGAAATGATATTATAAAAAGATGGCAAAAGTTTATGAACGTCGACAGTAACACGTTAAAAGATGAAAAACAAGTAAGTTTGTAAAATGTTTTGAAATAGTTGTGAGATATAGCAAAATAATTTTTAAAAAAAATGACAAAATGGTTTATAGGATGACAACAAAATTGCTTACGAAATGCACAAGAATAGTTTATAAAATGCTAGCAGCGAAATGATTTGATAAGATGGTAGTGAATTTAAGATAGCTGCTTACTTAAAATAAATATAGAAATTTAAGTAAGTGCAAACTGACGGAACGTCATGACACATACATTATCATGAATTTAAAACATCCACTCAATACAAAGAAATTTATAGAAAAGTACTAATGCGAATATAGTTCTAAAAAGCACTTTGACCATAGTCACTAGGTAAGGCGGGAAGATCCTTCCTTAAGCATTGTTCCTTGTCTTTGATGACACGGAAGATTTCTCACGAGCTTTTCCTTATCCAAATTGGTTCACCTTGGTTCTGATATTCGTAACTTTTTGGCATTCCATTCCTAAAATGTCCTAGCCTTCTCACATTATGAGTCAAGTGATCGATACCTCGAATTTGCCACATGGGCTCTCTGGTTAATTACAACAATGGATGCCTTACAATCCCTAGTCATGTGGCCAACCCTCTTACATTTACTACACTTCACAGTACACGGCCCAACATGATGCAACTTACACTTGTTGCAGTAAGGTAAATTCCCAGCATAAGCATCTTTCCATTGCATAAATAGTGTAAGCCCAGCCAACACATCCGATTTCTAGAAGGTGGTTGTTTTGTCACTAAACGTTTATCCTTTGGGTTTGGGTTTACTCAAACAATTTTGTTATTTGGTCTAGCAGTGTAAGCTCTCGCAAACTTTTGTCGTTTATCTTGTTGTTGGCATTCCTTACCACCTTAACTTTCTAATGTACATCATGAGCCATACGGGTTTGCCTCATAAACAGCAATAGCATTAGCAATTCGTTGGGTTATAATACACTTGATCCTCGCGGAACTTGTTCCTTGTCTTGTTGTCGTCATTCTCTTCAAATCAAAATAAATAAAAGAAAAATAAAATAAGTCCGGTTCGGAAAGTCGCGTTTCCAAAAGTGGAATGTTACGAGGTGACAGGTTAAAGTCATGTTCAACTTAATCGACATGTTTCTAGATGAGTATGAGACGACGTAGGAGAAATAAAAGTATGGGACGGGTGCTCAACTCGCATTCGGGTTCGGACAGTAAGATAACGTAGGGTCGGAAGACTGTGACAAGTTTTGATGTTATGTAAAATAGTATATTGTAAATTTATGAAGAAGTTTTAATGACCATCATTTCACTCATGATGTCTTGAGAAGCGTTTAGAGACCATTGTGCAGCTCACAGTGTCCATGGGGAAAGATCTATTATTTATATAAATAACTTTTATATAAAACCAACGAGAAAATCTACGTAAGGTAAAATAAACATAACATAATTATGGAAATGTATTATACTTAATACTTGTTTTCTTATCGATAGTAATTATATACGTAAGCAAGTAAACATGTAGGATCACATACTGGTAATAGACCAGACCTAGATATACTACCTGGTTCTCTATAACCTTGGCTCTGGATACCAATATGTCACACCCCCAAACAGGGCCTGGACGGAATACACGTGTCCGGGGGCGTGACGTCATAATAAACATCATACAAGATACAAAGAACGACCTCTAAGTGTACGTTTGAAAATCCAACATCGTTACATTAATTAAAATAGATAAAGTTTGACATAAGTTTAAAGATAATATGCGAAAGCGAATAAAAGATTTAGAAATTAACAACAATGTTTAAACATTAGATAATAGCATTTCTTGAAAATCGGCCCAATGCATAGCAACACCATATAGTAAGCAAAGACATCCACAGCTAAGCACCTAAGAAAAACATGATAAAACTGTAATTTTAAAATTGTTAGGTTTTACATAGGCCAACGATAATATGGAAAGCGATAAAAATGTTTTAAGTTGACAACGTGTTAACATAGATAATATAATTCTTGAAAACGGTCCAATGCAAAGGCAACACAACATAGCAAGCAAGACATCAATAAGTTAAGCACTTGAAGAAAAACTGCTAAAACTGTAACATAAAGTTGAGTGAATTCATAGGGTGAATTTAGTATTTTAAAAGTGGAACCACAAGTTCACGTAGCACGTGAGTCTATAACCAGATATAACTTCACATAAAAAGCATTACCTTTGCACGAAGCTCATGACACCGAATGCTCCATTTAACATAGAAGCGAAGCATATTATATTCCAAGCAAGAATTAATTGCCCTAAAGGTATCTGACCAAGATCACCTAGTGAAATCCGACATGGTATATATCCATTTATCGGGAGCCCCGTGGGTATTAAGCGCTACTCACTCGGATAGGGATAATTAGTCCTAATAGATCTATTTACAACATTCGCGCTTACTTAACCAGTCCGTCGGTTAAGCAATTGATGGTTCATGATAGTTCGGGCATTAGTGGTCTATTCGCTTCTTAGGCAACACGTAATCAGGAAAAGGTAACGTAAAGTAACTGTGTCTATAGTTTAAAACAAGCAATGTTTCTCACCCTAAAATAGTAAAGTAAAGATAGTAAAACGTAGGGCTATGAACTCACCTTAGCAAGATGAGCAAATGATAAATCTCGCAAGTAAAAGATGATATAGAAATCTAGTCGCAACCTAGAATAATAACGCGTCTTAGAAACACGGAAAGCATGCCAAGAATTGCACAATATGGTCATCACCAAAAGACATCCATGTGTGTTTGCTTGGGTTTGATTATCAAATCATGACGAAATAAAATCATATAGTTTTTTGTTAAGTTTCGGCGTTTAACAAAAAACTAGTATTTTTAGTAAGTTTCTATTTTAGGAAAGTTTTTAGTTTCAGGATGTTAATACCGTCTCCTATATTTACTTAATCCATATTTCCTTAAGTGCACAAGAGAAATCTAAACGTTTAACTTCCTTGTCCATCTTGCTAAAATTTACCAAACTTAATATTTTTAGTAATCTTAACGCTTTTTCTTAAATATGTTAATGACATCTTTAAATGATACTAATCAATATATATGTGTCACTATATGTTTCGCTAGTGTTTTAAAGGCTCAAAATACCTCGAAAGTGTCCGAAAACCCATTTTACTATTCACATTAGCAACTATTCATTTGGTTTTGCCGAAAAATGTTTCATGTTTCATTTGGCTATAACTTGGCCGTTTTAAGTTCAATTTTAATGTGCGATATATGAATAACTATCTATTTGTAACGAGCTCTCCAAAAACTACTTTTACGCCTAATGAAAACATTCCTAAGTCACTCAAAACCTCAAAACCATTTCGGATCAGCAACATCATTTTTTGCAAACGCTTCCAAAAATCACACCAAACTTCACAATAGTGCCTAGTCTAGCCTAATCTCTATTCACAACTAAACCACACCTAAAACTAGCCTAATCCCTTTATTTCTATTGTTGCAACTCTCATTCAACTCTCATCTCACCAAGAACATAATATTTAACTAGTGAAACAAAGTAACATCATTATTTGTAAAATCTTGTTTTATAATCTTTCAAAACTTAAAACACAAAATATGAATGTATGGATCTTGAACATATATGAAAGAACATAAGTAAATCACAAGAAAAGTTTCAAGACACTAACAAGAATGAAGAAAAAGTAGAGAAATCACAAGATCTATACCTCAAAATACTAGATCTATAAAACCCAACAACAAATCTTGAAACCCTAACTTTAGATCTTGAAGAAAAAACTTTAAATCAAAGAACCAATACTTCAAAACACCTTAGAAAACCTTAGAAATGAACCTAGTATGCTTGGATTTTGAAGAGAATCAAAGAATTCTCAAACCCAAATAAGGGGTGTTGAGCCGTGAGCTACAAGAAGGAAAAAAGAGAAAAAAAATGTGTTGGTGGCTTTGAAATGAAATGGTAACCCTAGTTCTTATGTGATGTTGTATTTATAGGACAAGATAACCCTAAGGCTTCTTGTCTTGTAGTATTAAGTGGCCAACACACACCAAAGGGGTGTGTGTGTGGTTCGGCTAGAACAAGGCCACAAGGACCATGGCTTGCAAATTTTGAAGTCTTGATTTGAATTGTATGCATACGTCTTAAGTTGGTCAAATACATTAGTCCAAATCTCTTACAAGAGTGTAAGAGATCACAAGAGTATTCCTAACTAGTGAAGTGTGCATGAGAAAGACACTCTCATATGTCACTTTCACCTACATGCACTAGTTTTATAAAAGATGCTCTTGTATTTAATTTCAAGACTTATGGTTTCATTTGGTTTGGTTTAGGCATCCAAATATGACAAGAAGGAGAGGATGAATGAAATTTTTGGCTTATGAACATGAGATGGACGATAACTAAAGTTTACATGAAAAGATTTTGGGTTTACGGGGTTCTGTTAGGTCAAAAACGCGAAAAACGTAATTTAAACATTAAAGCGTAAAAATAAATACCAGGAGTGATCATAAACTACGAAACACTTAGAAAACATAAAATAACTCATATTATATCTAAACTAATCAAAATCCAAAGTCAAAACGCGTCCGATGACGTTTTTCAGATTTATGCGGGTTAACTCCCCGGTAAACTGTTAGATTCAAACGTAACGTATAAAAGTCAAAAATAATTGTCGAAAAAGTTTAAAATATTGACCTGAAATTCTCGGGGTGTGATAATAAGGCAACACAATAGAATAAGAAACACCATTATATATTCGTACCATCAACATAATCTTGAAAACTTTACATCCACCAGTACTGACAATGACCATAAAGAAACTTACAAGACACAAAAGTACTTCATACTATGAACATAGACCATAGACACAAAGTAAGAAAACATACCCAAACACCACTAGCCACAACCCAAAAGACAATATCAAATAGGACCAAGACACCACTAGCCACAGCCCAAAAGAGAATAGCAAACATATTCTTAATACTCCATCTCAGACACATCCTTATCCTTCTTACGCACTGCTGCACAAAGCTTATCCACCAAATCATTGAGAACCTCCAAATACGCTGAATCCTCCTCATGGTTTTTCCTCAACCACTCCAACCACCCATACGTCAGACAATCGCTAACATTCTCCAAGTGATCAGTCACACGATGACGAATCCAAATACTCTCTTGCACCTGTGTATGGACACGGACTATCATCGAACGCAACTCCACCATGTCTGGAACCTCAGCACGGAACCACACAGCCATGTATTCATCCAAAGCAGATCGATCAGTTGGAAGTTGAGACTGTTGGATTTTAGATCTAATTAGCAATTAAACATATCACGAGTACGCAGCGGAAAGATCAAACAGGTATAGAACTTA